>ML326207.1:17207-34874 GCA_005239505.1 Nicotiana paniculata | reverse complement strand
CTTAATATTTATAGCAAAAAATAGTATAGAATTTGGGTGTGGTCAAAAATAGTTGTTCACACACGCATGCCAAATTTTTTGTGCAACTCATATGGTCTCGAATATTACTTTTGGTTTTACTCCCTGCTAATTAGCCATTGTAGGTGCCACTTTCTTTTAGAGTGCATACAATTTTGTAGTGAGACTATTGTTACACAACCATTTCCTGTTAGGTCATTGTGCTTTTGTTGAAGCCTTCTTGTTTCCTCAGTTAGTCCTTCATTGTAGTACTTAGGGAAGGGATCCTCTGACTCTCATAAGGCTGTGAGCTTATCACATCATATGCCTGACAGAATTTTTGATGTTCTTCCTCGCCTATTATTACCCATAGTTACTTATCTCCACACCCTTGTGCTTGTAGGGTTACTTATGAACTAATATTTCGACTGACTTCCCAGTGGTACTCTCTTTTATTTCCGTAACACTCATAAAATATCTTTATCTACCCCAACTCCTATCCAAATATTTCTCAGGGATCACGATGTCATAACTGTGAGGATGAATTCCCCATATTGGGGTTCCCTATGTTTATCTTGTACGATCTGATGACTCATCTATAGCTTCCTGTTTAGCCATAACTAGGCTCTTCCTGAATCAACTACCAACTACTTGTTGGCCCATTCTCATATCAATGTTCCGCGTAATCTTTCTTGGTTTATTTCCTTTGTATTAACTTACCTTTCGTATTGGCTCCTTATTTATCAATAACATCCCGGGAAGGAACCCTTACTTCCTTTCCTTGACGTCGCTTTTGCATAATGTTCTAGAATCGTAGCTTATCTATAGGCTTTGAATAACTGCAATCTCATCCCTTTCTCATTTTTATCTCATTCTTCTTTTACCATTCCATAATTATTAGAACCGCTTAACTCTTACTTAATGCCACATCACTCCATATTCCCCCCCTTAGGGGAGTACTAAGAGTTGGAGCTATGACGATCTACCTATAGATGTTTTACCTTTTCATCTTTGGCGTCCTTTCACATCATTGATGACCCTTACTCTCCCTGAGGTAATCCTTCTGTACTAAGGATAATAAATTCCTTACTTGCGAGGGTGATACTTAGTGTAACTGGCACATGCAGTCCCTTAAGATTAACTTTTCTCACAGTGATTACTTTAGGGAAGCGTCTTCCTGAATAACCATTCTCTGAATTTCTCATGAATCTTCTTCTGTGGTCCATTCTATTATTGCCAGAACGCAATCTGAAATTCTCATGATGTCGACCATTATCAACTTACTCAGTCCCTAATTCATGTTTATCTTATCTTGTTCACCAGCCTATACTGATTTCTAGCACTCTGGGGTCTAACTTTTCCTTTTGGTAGTAGCGTTGGAGTCACGGACTTATTTCTTGAAATGAGGATGTGATTGTATGGCCTATACACTTTTGTTGTATTAAGGCCCATCACCTCTCATCTCTTTCTTTATTTGACTATAGATTTTGTAACACTCTACCGTTGCCATCCATGTATCACATCTCACTCATAATTCTTCATTATCCCTCTTCATCTTGCTTCTTCTGCTTGTTGAAACTTGTATTTATCTTTTGAATCTTTCCTTGTCTTTCACCATAAAGGTGGATAGGTATTGTTGACTCAAGGTTCCTTATCAATACAATAGACTTACACGTCTTAGTACACACATGATCTACTGAAGACCTTACATTTACATATTATAAGCATCATGAAAAATCGAGTCCCTCTAACTCAACTCTTCCATAGCTACATTCAATCTCTTACCATCTGTCTTTCTGAATGTAGGTATCTTCTTATTACGAATAAAATAAAAGTTAGGAATTTGAATTCTTACAACTGAGCACTACCACACAATCTAGATTAAGAAGAAAGAGTGTCAGTCCTAAATGCCCTATATCCTCCTGCTTATAAGTGTGGTGCACAACACACCCATAAACAAGACTCTACTAGACACGTCTTGTAGACTCCCTAGGACGGAACTGCTCTGATACCACTTTTGTCACGCCCCGAACCTGGGGGAGAGACTGGCACTCGGTGCCTGATCTACTTGTATACCAACTTGCGACTAAGGAACTCTGAATGTGATGTCACACTTTGTCCATGGGCCACATTACAAGACAACTGTGAATGCTGACTAATTATCAATATAAAGCTGGACCGACAAGTCCGTCATAACTACTACAGCTGGCAAACCAACAAAATATACATAAAAGGCCTACCAGCCCAACATACTGCACTAACTGACATGATATGTCTACAACCTTCTACTGGTGGATATACTGTGATCGGAACAGCTCCCCGACCTACTCATAATATATATACATATATACACAAGATGTACACAAAGTTCTAGACCCGACAACTCCGAAAGGCATGGAGCTTACCGGTCAAGCTAAACTTGGGCAACACTTAATGAGGAGGTCTACCCGTTTGTCTGTCTGAACCTGGAGTAGGTAAAAATCCATATGATATTCTTGGAAAAGGTTGCACCGTACTCCCTTATAATCACAAAATCCCACGTTGCTACTGTCCTAAGAAATATTATTGGCTGAGGAAACTTTGTTGTAGTGTTAGAAGTGAAGAAATTACGCCTAGTTGTGGTGCTTTTTGTAGGAATCTGTAGGAAATTAATAAGAATTCATGTTCGCTAAGGTGCAAAGGAATTTTTCGGTTTGAACTCTTGAATTCTTGCGTGAATCTCCATTGCCTATCAATTTGATTCAATATCTTTCTTTTGAATTAGATAAGTTTTGGTATTTTAAAATGGTATGAATAAGCTAAGCCATATACTACTAAAATGATCTTTAGGAAATTAATAACTAATTACCCACATAATTAAGAATTATCTCAAATTACTTAAAATAATACTCACTTTTAACACACTTTATAGACCTTACTATTATGGCCATGTGGTACCTTGTATGACACTAGTCCATAAATACCGGGTATTGTAGATCAGATCGTATTTTATCCCAAATCGACAACCTTCAGTGAAATTCATTTTCTTTGTTTTGTTTACCCTTTATCCTTCACGACAATTACTTATCGCTCGTTAGAAATAGCATAGATACGTATAACCTCGAGAAAATCTCATCCCCGAGTCTACGATGATTAACTAAGGACGAAACTTTTACGTATGAAAGTGCAGATTGTAACATCTCATTTTCGAGCTTATATCAATTTACTTATGGCGTGTTTCCATGTACGAAAACATGGGGTGTAACAAATATCACTCCTCAAACGGTATTATTGTTGAGGTATGACCTTCTCTTTTTCCATTTACATTTTATACTAACTTATTTCAGGTGTTCGAGCGAAGGCATTGAAGTTCTCTCCAAGAATTAAGTTATTAAATCTTAAAGCACGCATTGCAATCTTTTTCCCTTCAACCGATTTTTATCCCAAGTGGGTTTTTCCGACAAGGTTTTTAACGAGGCAACCATTGTTCGTGCTAACTTAGAGTATCTGAGGCTTCTTTAAAATCAACCTCGAATACTGGGGCCATCACCCTTGGATTTTATGTTTTCAAGGAAAATACTTCATGACAATAGGGTCTCGATAGGAAAATTTTGTAAAGGACCAAACGGTTGAATGAACCGTGTCCACATAGATCGCTCGAATCCTAGTGGAAAAACATTTACGCATGTATGAACTATTGAAAGAATTATTTTTTCTTACCAAATGTTCCGTGACTTAATGAAATTTCTATTTTACAAGTTCCATACTTATGATTATTTGTGGAAACTGGCTCAAGGGATGAGTGCAACTAAACTTCGAACGATCAACCTCATACTCGTGGACTGCTGTCAAAAAATCGACATGTTCGAACTATTAAACTTCGAGACCATAAGACCTCAAAGGGGCAACCCTCGATTTTATAGGCCATAACCACCCTACTCGGGGACTAACACTTTGAAAATATTCAAAGTATAATTGGGAAAATAAGCCCAAGAGGCAGACCCCAAGACTACATCCAAACTAATGCGGCTCGGAGACGCATCCGAATTCCGCAATAAAAACAGGCCTTCGAATTCTTTTGTAAACCGTTAAAAAAAGGCTACCCTCGGCAAGATAACCAAAGGGCTTCGATAATATCAGCCCTCGAAAAACCTTAAGAGGTGTCAAACTGTTCGAACCTTCGAACAGATACAAACTTGTGCTATGGAATAAAAAACAAAGGGTTCCGATAGTATTAGATTCCGAAAAAACCCAACGGGTACAAACTTACTTCATGCTAAGGCATAACAAATTCCTATATGCTTAAATTTTGTAAGATGAAAAGGGGAAAAAGCCATTCTTTTGAGGCCATATCGGCCCGATTCAAGAGCCTAAGGGCCATTATATTTTCGAGAGTCCATCCTCACTCAACTAAAACCTAAGGGTCTTACTAATTCAAGTTCGAGCAAAAGCTCACTAAATTACAAAGGCAATATTAGTTTGGCTTTGGCCAAGTTGCCTAAAATCCAAAGTATCAAACATAGTTTTCACGAGACATGAAGTATATCAAAACTTATCACAAGGCACAAAGCAAATCGAAATTTTCACAAGTCAAAAGTTGAGACGAAATTCAAAGAAGAAAGATTTTTATATATACGAAGGCAGATATTTATAAAGGACCAACCAGGGTCCCGCACAAAAAAGAAAGGAAAATACAAAAATCCTAACTATTTTTCGAGGGTGACTCCTTCCTCGAGGGCAGATTCTTCCTCGGGTCCCTCATTATCTTCGAACCCATTCTTGCTATCGTCATCATCGTCATCGTCGACAGAGGAGGAAGCCAGTAGCCTGGCATCAGCTTCATGCTCCTTTGCCTTTGCTATCTCTTCGGGAAGGTCAAAACCTCGGGCGTGGATCTCCTCGAGGGTCTCTCTCCGAGATTGACATTTGGAAAGCTCGATAACCCAATGTGCTCGATCGGTAGCATCCCTCACTTGAGCTTGCACAGCTTCGGCATCAGCCATATATGGCCACCATCTTATCAGCCTCGACCTCATCTTGGGACTTTGCAAGTTCATAAACCTGCTGAGCTTCGAGCTCTTCGATCCTCTTAGCCTGAGCCGAGCACTTTTCCTTCGTACTTCGAAGTCGGGCTTCAATTGACGATAAATGGGCCAGGGCAGTCTCTTTCTCAGCAGAAAGACGGTCTATGCCTTCCTTCCTTGCTCTTTCACTCGGTCGACCTCCTCCCGGAATAACTTGATCCTCTCGATCTTTTGCTGCAGCTGTAATAGTGAAATGTTAGCGTCCGTTCCAGAATCAAGTCCATGGTTTTTTCAGAAGTGTCATTACCTGCTCGTCCATCTCGGGATGCTCCTTACGAGATTTAGCCAGATCAACTCGGAGGTCCTTAATATCCTCGTATTTATGCCCACAATGAAGCTTGAGAGCATTCCTCTCCTCTGAAAGCCTTTGAAGATCGGACTCACACTGGATCAATTAGGCCTGGTACTTAGAGAAAGCCTGTAAAGAGAGGTAAAAGAGTTAGACAAAAAATGAAAGAATGTTACATCAACAAAAGAACTTGGACTTACTCGGTTCAGAAGATGTTGAGACTCTTCGAAGAGGTTGGATGCATCATTGAGGTTGAAGGCATCCTCGACCCCGATAAAGCAGTCGTGAAAATGATCCTCCTCAGCAGGGACTCCGCCTACTTCGGGAGTCTCCAAAGCCTGAGCATCTCGTATAGCCTCTTCAGAGTAGGCAGGAAGGGATGGTCAGTGACCTACTGTCATTGCCCCAAGTAAGTCACCTGGGGAGCTCTCGTGAAAAGGATCCTCCTCAGCAGGGACTCCGCCTACTTCGGGAGTCTCCAAAGCCTGAGCATCTCGTATAGCCTCTTCAGAGTAGGCAGGAAGGGATGGTCAGTGACCTACTGTCATTGCCCCAAGTAAGTCACCTGGGGAGCAGTCGTGAAAAGGATCCTCCTCAGCAGGGACTCCGCCTACTTCGGGAGTCTCCAAAGCCTGAGCATCTCGTATAGCCTCTTCAGAGTAGGCAGGAAGGGATGGTCAGTGACCTACTGTCATTGCCCCAAGTAAGTCACCTGGGGAGCAGTCGTGAAAAGGATCCTCCTCAGCAGGGACTCCGCCTACTTCGGGAGTCTCCAAAGCCTGAGCATCTCGTATAGCCTCTTCAGAGTAGGCAGGAAGGGATGGTCAGTGACCTACTGTCATTGCCCCAAGTAAGTCACCTGGGGAGCAGTCGTGAAAAGGATCCTCCTCAGCAGGGACTCCGCCTACTTCGGGAGTCTCCAAAGCCTGAGCATCTCGTATAGCCTCTTCAGAGTAGGCAGGAAGGGATGGTCAGTGACCTACTGTCATTGCCCCAAGTAAGTCACCTGGGGAGCTCTTTTTAACTTGAGAGGTCTCGGGACCAACCCCCTGGGCTATACTCGCCATTGGACGAGAAGAAGCTTCGACCTCAGACGACTCGGGGACTTTGCTCGAATCCTTCTCCAAGTCTTCCTCAGCATGAGGCGAGGCCTCACCAGTCACCATCGATTTAGTGGCCTTGGAGGTCTCGATGTATCTTCTCACTCGAGTCACGAGCGCCGAGTAACTATATTAATTTTCTTCCTCTTCCTCCATTAATTCTTGGACTACATGGGCAGGAGGAGTAATAACATCTGTCCTCGATTTTCTAATCGAGCTCTTTTTCTTCTTGGGTTTAGGGTCTTCTCTTGTTGTCTTTACCCGGCTTCGGAGCCGAAGCCATAGCCTCTTCCTCATTAGACGGAGGCCTCAGGGCCGCATCCTTGCTTAGGCCTGCACAAGAAGAAGTTAAGTAAGTGAAAAGAAATATCGCCAATGCATCAGATATGTGAAAGAGGAAACTTACCATGGTTCTTTTCCTCCCATCGACTTTTTTCCAAATCACGCCAGCAGCGTTCAACGTAAGTAGAGGTCGAAGCCAACTTTTTGACCCAATTCTCGAGGTTGGGGATCACTCGAGGCATTCAAACTACCACTGCATGACAAAATAAAACATTAGATAAAACAGAAAAATAGAAAGAAGCATGGAAATCGACAAGCGAAATAACACTTACTTTTCGAGTTTCATTTCTCGGGAAATGGTATATTCTCCTTCAGGAAGAGATCAGAGGTGCTCACCCGAACAAATTGGGCCCGTCCATCCTCGTTATTTTTCCTTGTCAATGCTCGAGAACAACACCTTAGTTTCCCGACATTGCAGCTTGATCAACCCCCCGAAAGATACGAGGGTTGTATAACCTGATGAGGTGATCGAGGGTGAATGTAAACGCTCGGCTTTTCTTGTGAAGAACCGGAGCATGATCTCTATGCACCAAACGGAGGGGTGTATTTGACCTAAAGTTACCTGGTATTGACAAAAAAAGTCATTGATGATTGGATCGAGAGGGCCCAACGTGAAAGGGTAAGTGTAAACACTTAGGTACCTTTCCACGTGGGTAGTAATGCTCTCTTCAGGGGATGGGTTCTTTACCAATTTGTCCCACAGTTGCAATCCCTCTTGATTTGATCGAGATACCTCACGGTTATCGAGCAGATGTATCTCGATACATGCTCATACTGACCAGGGACCGATGGAGGTTTCTCGATTTTGATGTCGGATTTAAGAACACATGGGCCGGGAACACACTCCTTAGGCAGCGGATCCACCGGCGTTTTATTGTCGACTGACCGTGAAGAAGAAGAGGAAGATTTTTCTTTTGTGGAACCGTTTTAGATGTTTTCGCCATTGTATGAGTTGAAGAAAGAAGAAGATATTAAAGTTTGGTGGTTTGAGGCTAGCGGTAAAAACCTAAAAAGTAGTAAAAGAGAAGAAATTGAGAGAGATAAAATCTTAGAAGAACAGATGAAGGTGAAGGTAAATTTTGACTCAAGAAGAAGGAGGCCTATTTATGGATTTACGGTGACGGTTCAACGACATTAGTGGCCGACTGCCAACTGACGCTCATTAATGGTTTGGGAAACTTTACCGACGGGACATTTCAGTTACTTCCGTCGCTTACTTCACGGGGATGACATCATAATTCATCAAGGCCAGTAAGAATCGAAGGTTCAGTTCATTTTTTCTCACTACGCTCCAAAAAATGAGGGGACTATCTGTATACGGTAGAAATCAGGGCCACCCGATTTTAGTATTTGATCGAGATTGGAACGTCACATCGAAGAGATGAGGCTTTGAGTTAGAGATCGAAGTATCTTTCTAGATCGAGGTCGGTATCAATCGAAGCCAAGGGACATAGATTCCAAGTAACATCAGGGATATCTTAGTAACGGCAAAGCGGGATATCCGTGATTGGTCGAGGATCGTGGCGTGAATCTCGGAACTGATTAAATCAGAAGCGGTTAATTAGGTGATTATACGATTTCATTCTGTAATGAGAGATATACCATAAGTAGAATTCCTCTACTATATAAAGAGCATTTCTAATAATTTTTAGGGATGATCATTGACTGAGAAAAAAGCAATATAACTCTTCCTTTCTTACCTGTGTTATTGTTCATCAGTTTATTCCGTCTTTACTGTTCTTGCACTTATCAGTTCGTGGGCATCTTGACTCGAGGTTTAAGCTCCGTTTGAACATTGGTTTGATTCATTTATAGTTTAATTTTGTCATTTACTTTCATATTTATCAGTCGGTATTGAATCAAATCACATATCCTTAAAATCACTATATAAGTTTAATTGTTATCCAAACTTTAGGGTAAACAAGTATAGATATAGATAGATAGATTATAATTTATGAGTATTTATAGTATATGTCACGATCAAAACATTGAAGGTTGTGACCGTCTTTAACGGGTATATACCTTACTAAGCGAATCAGCGTCTTACTAATGGAACATCCAAGAGTTGAAAGAAGAACAAAATAGCAGATTTGGGTTTCATGATGACGCACCATGCCAATAGGAATGGAAAGTGGTGTGGGGTGGGTAGGGTTATGACTTAACCCGCAAAATTTCAATTCGCCTCATCCTCGCCCCGCATAGCACTTTACCCGCGTCCACCCGCCCTGCCCTGACCCCAAAATTTTCATTTTTTTAAAAGTTTGTCTTATTTTTATAATTATTTATTTTTGCTTTCAATTATATTTATATATATTCTATGTTAATTTAAATCTTTCCCTTTTAACGATAAGCATACAGAAGCTAAACACTAAGACAGAACATTAATAACAATATCTTTTCATATTTGGGTTTTCTTTTTTTCTTTATAATCTACTTAAGTATTTGTGAATTAAAGCTGGATTTTGTTACTATTTGCAAGAAGGATAAATAGAAAAAATTGAAAGTTTTCACTGAAATTGGAAGCTAAATCCAAGTAACATAATAAACCAAATTAAATTCTTACTGGAATAATTGCTGTGAAGTTAAGCCTACATGTTTAGGTGATAAAACCATTTCAAGACTTAATATGATCTGACTTCTATATAAAGGATTTGAATCTTCTGCATTCTATTACTGATCGAGAGCTCCAAGCTTCTGTCTTTAGAGGTGGAGCCGAGAGGGGAACATCAAAGGCCGAAGAGAATTAGTCACAAAGTCACAAACCCTCACCCGCACCGCATAGATTTAAAAAAAATTTATTTTGTCCCGTCTCGCACTTGCACCGTCCCATTTCCAATGCCAGGAACTAAGGGCAGTTTTGAGTGTCCTGCAAGTGCTCCGCGGCAGAAGGTGTTGGTAACTAAGGGGAAATTTCTGACACATTAACTGTTCTTGTGACTAGAAACATCTTGTTGGTGTGGACGGGACACAATTATATGAAGGAAAGATGACTATCTTGTCTTACTGATAGTTAAGATGTTGTTTACTCGTAAAATGATACAATTGGATTTATAACATGGTTTTATAGAAAAGTGAATCGATTTTATCCCAAAATGATAAATAAATTAAATAAAAAATGCAAGACTTGGCGGTGAAATCGAGATAAGACAGCAAATAGCCTGGTTCCGGGAGCAGAGCTTCTGAAGGTAGCAGTATGAATATCAATAAGTAATGAAATGTTATCAAGCTTTTGAATAGTATATAGCATAAGTTTGTTACGAAATTCGTCTCTTACAGTGGTCAATATTTATAGTTGCACTTACCAAAGTCGGATCCCTTACAATTCGAATGCATGAGCTGTACAACCGTGCCAGAGTTGGATCCTTTCATCTCCATGGATGAGCCCAGGTTGGCCAGCGTGTCAGCTTCTGCATTTTCTTCCATCAGGATGTGGGTGATTGACCATTCCCTGAATCGTGCGAGCAGAGTCTGGACTTTCACTACATATTGTTGCATGTGTTCCTCTTTGGTGTCGAAGATCACGTATACCTAATTTAATACCAATTGGGAATCACATTTGATTTCTATGACCTCGGAGTCCAGTCCCCGGGCCATCTCAAGTCCTGCAATCAAAGTCTCATACTCGGCTTCATTGTTAGTCAAGAGAACAGTTCTTATGTCCTGCCTCAGGGTTTCTCCCGAGGGCGTGATTAGTAATACCCCGAGACCAGACCCTTTCACGTTAGAAGCTCCATCCGTGAACAAGGTCCAGACTCCCGATGTCGCTTTTGACACCATTACCGCTTCTTTGGTGACCAAAGGCGATAGTCCAGAACTGAAATCGACCACAAAATCGACGAAAACTTGCGACTTGATCGCAATCCTGGGTTTATACTCTATGTGAAATTCACTCATTTCGACTGCACAATTGTCCATCCGACCTAAAAGTTCAAGTTTGTGAAGGATATTATGCAGGGGAAATGTTTTCACCACGGTTATCAGATGGCATTGAAAATAAGGCCCAAGCTTACGAGCGACAACTACGAGAGCTAAGGCTAATTTTTTGAGGTGTGGATAGAGAGTCTCCGCTCCCGTTAAAATTTTATTTATTTAATAGATAGGATATTGTGTAGCTTCATCTTCACGGACTAAAACAATACTTATTGCTAAGTAAATCAATAACTATTCGCCTTCCTTTGGTTTTCGATAGTAACGGAAGGATCGATAAATACCTTTTCAAATATTTCAAAGCTTTCTGGCATTCTGGAGTCCATTCAAAGTTGTTCTTCTTTTTCAAAACTCGAAAGGCATCACATTATAGCAATATGTGCCAAAATTTGTTATGAATGAAGTTTTTACCTGATCCTTCGGGTTCATTTTGGTTTGATTGTACTCGAAATAAGTATCGGGGAAACTCATCAACTCGTGCCCGGCCATCACATCAATAATTTGATCAATGTTTGGCAATAGGAATGAGTCTTTCGGTAACATACACAATGTATTATTCTTTTTCGAGACTACTACTTCATTAGCTAGCCAGTGAGGATACTTTACCTCCCGGATTGAATCGATATCAAGCAGTTGAGTTACCTCTTCTTTGACAGACTTGTTTCTAATCTCGGCAATAAGGCCTTTCTTCTGACTTATCGGAGTGATGTTAAGATCCAGGCTTAACTTATGCACGACCACCTCTAACAGGATACCTATCATATCCACATGCGACCACGCAAAACAATGAACATTAAATTTAAAGAATTCTATAAATCATGATCTAAGCTCGGGGTTTAGTCCTGTCCCCAAGTGGGATTTATTTTCCAACAATTTCTCGAACAATGCGACTTGTTCGAACTCTTCCGTTGTGGATTTGGTTGCATCCATTTCTTCTGGTACCTGAAAATACTTTGGCACCTAATGAGATTCCGACAACTCCTCCCATTGTCTACTTCGTTTGGCTCAGGAGCAAGCGTTGGTTCCTGTAATTGCTATGCTACATGTTCCTTCCTTTGCTATTGGAAATCGAGATCCCGTTCATCTCCTTTGCTGCCAGTTGATCTCCTATTATTTGTTTAATTCACTCTGGAGTTGGGAATTTCAGAAGTTGATGGTATGTCGACGACACATCCTTCATTTCGTGTAGTCATTATCTTCCAAGAATAATGTAGCAGCGTATGTTGCCATTTACTACTTCGAATAGGGCCGTCTTCATTACCCCTTCGTCATTTGTGGGCAACAAAATCTCCCTTTGGGTTTTCATGCTTGCTAATTTGAACCCGATGAGTAGCTTTGTGGCCGGATGATGCTTTCGGTTAGCGTGGCTTGTTCCAGCACTCTCCATTGGATAATATTTGCTAAACTCCTTGGGTCCACCAAAACATGTTTTATTTTAAAATTCAAAACATTAGAGAAATTACCAGGGCATAATTGTGCGGTAGTAGGAGTCCATCGACGTCATCTTCTGTGAAGGTGATATCGTCCTCGGTGACTTCCTAGAGTCTTTTTCAATTGATTACTGATACCTTTGTCTTCTTTACAGCTGAGAATTACACCATTGATCATGTTCCTTCCAAAAAGCATGTTGATCATTAAACGAGGAGCATTTTCTCCCATCTTTGAGGGCTCCGTGTTATCCAAGTTGCGACCATAGTTATTTTTAGCCCGGTCGCTTAAAAATTCTCTAAGATGGCTATTGTTCAACAATGTCGCCACCTCCTTGTGCAGATGTCGGCAGTCCCCAGTTTGGTGGCCATTGGTCCCATGATACTCGCACCATAGTTTAGGGCCCCTCTTATTGGGGTCGGATCTCATCGGCCTCAGAAACCGTGCTTCCTTGATGTTCCTCATCGTCGATACCAGTTCCACTATGCTGATGTTGAAATTGTACACAAACATCTTAGGGTAGGTGGAGTCCCGGGAACCTGACGTCTTTTTATCCTGCAACGATCTGTTGTTCCGGCCACGGTCGCCTCTCCTATCAGTAGTGAACTTGTCTGCAAACCGGAAACCTCTGTTGCATCCTTCGGCCCTTTCATATGACAAAAATAGACCTTTAGTAGAACCTCGATCTGCTCGAAGTCATCCTTCAACGTTCCTTATGCTTCTCTCGGTCCCGACCCTTGGTCGATTCCAGGAAACCGAGATGGTCATCATCTATTCTTATCTTTGATTCGTAGAGGTTGTGCACATCTACCCATGTTGTTTTCTAGAACTCGAGCAGACATTCTTTCAGTTTTCGGGAAGCATCAGAACTCCTCGAATTCAGCCCTTTAATAAATGCCTCAACTGCCCGTTCGTCTGGCATGACCGGTAGCAACATCATTTCCTTTTGAAATCTAGTCACGAACTCTCACAGAATTCAGACTTTCCTTGCAGAATTCTGAATATGTTGGCCTTTCGGGCCTGTACCTTCCTGACCCCCGTGGGGGCCTTGATAAAAGAATCCGTGAGCATCTCGAAGGAATCTATTGAGTTCTGGGGTAGAAGTGAATACCATGCCAGGGCCCTCTTTGTGAGGGTCTTCCCGAACTTCTTAAGCAAGACCGACTCAATCTCGTGTGGAGCTAAGTCGTTTCCTTTCACTGCCCTTGTATATGTGGTGATGTGCTCATGAGGATCCAAGGTCCCATCATATATTGACATGTCTAGCATTTTGAACCTCTTCGGGATTAACTCAAGTACCGCGCTGGTAGTGCGCCCGGGATTTGATCCGTTCGGGCATTTATTTCCCTCATAAGCTGCATGAATTCGATTTTAAAGGGATCATTCTCGTTATTGTTACCAGATCCGTTGTGGTCCCCCCTCCCCCCGGCCCTATCGAATCCTACCTCACCCTTCGGGATGTTGTTATCAACCCTTTGTGCTGTTTTGTTTACAAGAGCACCGAGAGGAACCAGACCACTTTCATTAGCATTGTTGGAAGCACCCGACAACGCCTGCTTCAACTCTGTCATGACCTGATTTTTCCGCGAGAAATGGCCCATGATAGACTTTGGTTTCTCCCTTAGGATTCTCAGTGTTTCCGCAACGCGCTCGTCTTCAGAATCATCAGGAGTTGCCTCCCGAATGTGTCATGGATATTGCTCGCCGTGGACCGGCGTGGCTTCATCCCTTCATTGCTAGTATCGCTGATTGAGTCTTCGTGTTGAGGTTGATTTCCTCAAGCCTCAATGTTGTGCGTGATGTTGACATCGTTATCTGCTAATTTTTATGATTTTTCGCTAAGAAACAAAGAATTAAATAGTTTAGTAATAGACGCAAGGATCAACTCAGTTATACAACTATCTAAGTCTCACGGTGGGCGCCAAACTATTTACCAGTAGAACGATACAATTGAATTTATAAAGTGAATAATAGACAAACGAATCGATTTGATTCCAAAATGATAAATAAATTAAATAAAATACAAGACCTAGTGGTGAAATCGAGATAAGACAACAAATAGCCCAGTTCCGGGACCAGAGCTTCCGAAGGCAGCAATATGAATATCAATAAGTAAGAAATTAAATGTTATTGAGCTTTTGAATAGTATATAGCATAAGCTTGTCAGATAATTTGTCTCCTTACAATGACTTCTGAAGTCATTATTTATAGTTGCACTTAGGGAACAAGGTCCTAGGATCAAGTTCCTCTTAACTGACAATTATGGGGGCCATTGAAGAATGTGTAATGACAGGCTATGAATACCAAAATTCTCTATAACGAATTGTGTATTTAATACTGCAGAATATTCTTCATTGAATGCTATCGGATGGCAGGCATTCGTTGTCTTCATTAGCTTCATTAGCAATATTTCCTTCGGGGGCTTCCCGCTGACAATCGAAGTTGCTGTCCCCAGGCTTGATTTTTGCCTGTCTCGCTTTTCATCTGTCTCCGGTTCCACATGTCGCTCTATTATACGAGTATTTAATATGAATCGATTTTACACTATACATGTCTATCTATTCATTACTTACAACCTTTAGGAGTCGTCTGGTAGGGTGTATAAGAATAGTGTTGGACATAATATATTAATAATGTTATGATTAGTAATGCTGAGATTAGTTATACTGAGATCAATTCTTATTTGTTTGCTTTGGTGTATTAAAAATAACATGCATTGTCTATTTTCTTTTAAAAAACTACCCGATTACAAAAATACCTTCCACATTCTTTGGAAAGGATTTGGAAATGGTTTTGAAAGGACAATTCTGTCTTTATACATGCTTATCCGTGTATTAAAATTTATGATATTGCGAATGTCATGATTTCTATGTATAAGAATAGTACTGAATAGGGTATATAACTAATACATGTATTAATTATACATAGGTTAAAAATAAGAATAAGGTGTCGTTTGGTAGGGTGTATAAGAATAGTACAGAATAAGGTGTATTAGTAACACATGAATTAGTAATGAATGGGTTAGTAGAAAGCATTAGTTATGAAGATATTATTTCTTATCTACTGTTTGGTATGGTGTATTAAAATTATAAGGCATTGCATAATTTTTAAGAAAAATAGTTGTTTACAAAAATACCCTCCATATTTCTAGCTTTAAGGGACTTTAAGGACAGTTTTATCTTTAACCATGCTAATGCATATGTTAATAGCCTTGGTATTACTAATGTCATGATTTTCTAATGCCAAGTATGATGTATAAGTGGTTTGGTAGGGTATATAAGAATAGTGCGGAATAAGGTGCATTAGTAATGCATGAATTAGTAATGCAAGCACTAGTTATGCAGATATTATTTCTTATCTAGTGTTTAGTGTGGTGTATTAAAATAATAATGCATTGCATAATTTTTGAGAAAATAGTTGCTTAAAAAAATGCCCTCCATATTCTCTAGCTTTGAGGGACTTTAAGGTTAATTTTGTCTTTAACTATTCTAATGCATGCATTAAAGCCTTGGTATTACTAATGCCATGGTTTTCTATGCATTACTTGTGCATAGGATAATGCCAAGTATGATGTATAACAGGTTGAAAAAATGTACCAAACAAAGTATGAGTAATGCATAGAGCTAATGCTTGCATTATTTTTTCTAATACCTCCTACCAAACAACCCCGTAAGGTATTAGTAATGCATAGAGCTAATGCTTGTATTATTTTTTCTAATACTTCCTGCCAAACGACACCTAAGTATTTAGTTATGTATTTCGCAAAGTATTTATGACAATATCCCAAGAATAAAAAGTTGACTGTATATTGCTTTAGTGTTGATTGTCGAAGGGTTAGAATATTTGTAAATAAGAAACTTAGTAAGTTCTGCATAAAGCATTTCTCTCCTTTGGTGAAATATTAAAAAATCATCAGAATTAAAAATAACTAAACACTAAAAGTTATTTTTCATGGAAAAAAACATCTTTTGTCATATTTTTTTTGGAAATTGTGCGCACAGTAACCTGCTTACTATGCAATAACTTGCAAATCAT
Organism: Nicotiana paniculata; assembly: GCA_005239505.1. Classification (NCBI taxonomy): domain Eukaryota; kingdom Viridiplantae; phylum Streptophyta; class Magnoliopsida; order Solanales; family Solanaceae; genus Nicotiana; species Nicotiana paniculata. The sequence goes on along the minus strand of ML326207.1, from coordinate 18,693 downwards.
TCTAGAAATGTAAACCACATTAGGCAAGCCCGTTGCGCCAAGCTGTGACTGAGGAGGCTGCTGGTAAGAAAAATCGATCTCAAGTCCCCCATGTGAAAAATTAGTCACCCAACCTGCTCAGCTTACCCATGCTGGCTCCTTTTGTCGCAATGAACACCCCAAAAAGAATTACTCGCTTCGATCCACTTTAATTGATTTTTTGGATATTTTCACACATATTAAAGAATTCACCTTTTATCATTAATTAACAATGAAATTGATCGTAATAATCTTAATTGTTCTTTAGAAATACTGCAAATACTCATAGCCTCTTTACTCCAAGGGTAACTTTGAAAAGAAGAAGCCAATTCTTTCTTGATATCTGAAAAACTTAAATATTTTGGACATAAATTCATTAAAGGTCGTGATGACGCCGGACACCGCTGTCAGGCAATCCAAAAATAAATACTTAATTTGGTTCTCATTTTAATATTTTTGAAATGATATTTCCTTCAATTAATAGCAAAAGATGGAATATACAGAGTAAATAATGATAGTTTTAACAATTTCAATACAAAACAACCCATAATAATTCCAAAACCCGATGATACAAGTGCATGAGCATTAACTAGGAATATAAAATTAAATACAGGATCTGTCCGGAATATAAAATTGGACAGGAAGAATATAAATACTCGGAAAAGAGACTCAACCGGCTGGGGGTCGTAATAAGGAATGTAGCTCACCTAAATCCCCATATGCATACACGCCCCTGCTCGCACAAGGCCCCTAGTTATATATGTACCTGCACAAAAAATGTGCAGCAAGTGTAGCATGAGTACGTAATTCAATGTGTACCCAGTAAGTATCTTGCCTAATCCCGAAGGAGTAGTGAAGAGGGTCGACATCGACACTCACTAGTGGTCCAATAACATCAGGTACAGTAAAGAGGTAAGTAAGTATGAGGCAGAGTAAATAAATGAAATAAACAAGTATAAATCACGTGCTACAAATCCTCCTCTTTACGAGGAACTCAAGCTGTCCATTAGAAATTCCCTCCTTAACCGGAGCATATATATAGATATAGTGGATCTCATCAAGTAGATTGCCATAATTCAAATACGGAAAACACACAGATACACTGGCTTCTTGACAAGTATTACGCACGATTTCATGAGGATATGATATAGGAAATGCCGAGGCGTATGGCCCGATCCAACATATTAATTAAACTGTGCATTGTCGAGGGTCGAACGACATGAACCATAGATGCATCTATTAACCTGCCGAGGCAAACAGCCCACTCCCATGAGAGTGTGGTACATAAATCCTACCAAGGTGAACGGCCCGATCCCATAAGAGTGAAATACATAATTCTGCCGAGGCGAACGACCCTATTCCATTAGAATAAGAAGCTTTGACGGGTCCTTGAACCCACTCACGAATAAATGTGTGAGTTGTCATTTCTTTAATAAAAATCTTTCAATGAAACACACACACACCCACA
>ML326207.1:0-17162 GCA_005239505.1 Nicotiana paniculata | reverse complement strand
ATATATATATATATATATATATATATATATATATATATATATATATATATATATATATATATATATATATATATATATATATATATTAAAGAAATTTACAACTCACACATTTATTCGTGAGTGGGTTCAAGGACCCGTCAAAGCTTCTTATTCTAATGGGATAGGGTCGTTCGCCTCGGCAGAATTATGTATTTCACTCTTATGGGATCGGGCCGAATTATATATATAACGGAGACATACTGTAAGAGGAGAAAATTTATCCGGTGAAAAATCATGAACCCGTGAAGTCTCTACATTTCTTATTTTACTATGTTAAACTCTATCCGTAGAGTAAGAGAAATGTAGTTTCTCTTATTTGTATTCACAACTACTCTAGGAGGAATCGGTGCTAACGATTTCATAACTATCTTTGTAGCTCCAGAATGTTTCAGTTTATGCTCCTACCTATTATCTAGATATACCAAGAAAGATGTACGGTCAGCGTGCAGCCCGATCCGTATAATAGTCGACTGCGCTCACTAGGGGTGTACAGACTCCTAGAGGGGCTCCTACAACCCAAGAGTTATATTTTTGCGGCGTGCAACCCGATCCGATATATATATTGCTGCGGCATGCAACCCGATCCATATATAATGTATATTGCTGTGGCGTGCATCCAGAAGCAAGTATAGTCTCAAATAGAAATGTAAAACAGAGGAATTTAATAGGTAAGAGACTGCTCAAATAGTATAAATATAGCATGATGTGAACCTAAGTCTACCCAAACAATAACATGAATGTAGCTACGTACGAGTTCTCATTACCTCGCACGTACATAGCCCCCAAACAAGTAGTACTCATCAAATATATCACCTAGGGGAAGTTTCCCCCTCATAGAGTTAGACATGAGACTTACCTCGTCTCAAACCTTACTTCCCAGTCCAAAATTGTTCTTTCAATCCTCAACTCGGTGCCGAACGACCCGAAGCTAGTCAAATGTTATAATAAATAGTCAATACATGCTCAAGAGTTCACATCCTAACTATTAAAGTGAATTTCCAACCCAATTTGAAGAATTCCTAAAATTCACCCCCGAGCCCCATGTGTTCGGATTCCGGAAATTTTCGAAGATAAACACTACTCATAACATCATGAACTCAAATATATGATTTGCTCTAGTTTCCATGCCCGAATTTGTGGTCAAAATCCAAAAATATAAATTTCTAGGTTTTCCCTCAAAATCCCAAATTTTCTACAAATTTTAATGTTTAAATACCTATATAATCCGAGTATTTATTTTGCAATAAATGGGAATCACTTACCTTTACATAGTTGATGAAAATCCCCCTTCCAAGATCTCTATAAATCGCCCAACCAAATGAAAAATAGAGGAAAATGACCAAATCTCGTCTTTGAAACAATCTGCCCAGGCCAGGCCCTTCTTCATGTTCGCAATCAAAACCCCGTGTTCGCAAATCTTTAGACACCACTGCTTCGCGTTCGGGCCTGGAGCTCCGCGTTTGCGAAGGACAAAACTCATTCACGCTTTCTTCTTTGAGTTCTCGACCCCTGTGTCGCATTCGCGTAAGCTTCCTCAGGCAACCCTCCCCGTTCGCGGCCTCTGCCTTGCGTTCGCGAAGGCCAAAACCTAGCTGCCTCAAAATTCCTCTTCGCGAACGCGAGAGACTAACACTAGACTGCAGCAACAACAATTCCAAAACAACCCAAAATTATTCTAAACCATCCCGTAACACACCCGAGGCTCCCGTGACCCCGTCCAATCACACAGACCAGTCCCATAACATAATACGGACCTGCTCGAGGCCTCAAATCACATAAAACAACATCAAAATCATGAATCGCACACCAATTCAAGCTTAATGAACTTTAGAACTTCAAACTTCTACCTCAAATTTTGCACACAAGTCACATTCGACATTATGGACCTACTCCAACTTTCGGAATCAGAATCTGACCCTGGTGTCAGAAAGTCCACTCCCCGTCAAACTTCTCAAAAAACATTCAAATTTCTAACTTCTTCCAAATGACCCCGTAATGATATACAGACCTCCAAATCCACTTCTAGACGCGCTCCCAAAACCAGAATCACCATACAGAGCTTTTCTCAGACTCGGAATCCCAAAAGGACATCGATAATAGTGAAATACACCTCAACCATTCCAGAACAGGCGTCGAAACGCTCCCGAGTCATCCAAAACCCGATATGGACATATGCCCAAGTCAGAAATCTTCATACAAACGTGTTGGAACCTTCAAATCCTGATTCCAAGGTCGTTTACTCAAAAATCATACTTTAGTCAATTCCTCCAACTTAAGGCTTCCGAAATTAGAATTTTCTTTCCAAATCAACTCTGAACTTCCCGAAATTTGATTCCGTCCATGCGTACAAGTCATAATACCTGAACTGAAGCTACTCATGGCTTCAAACCGCCGAACGACACGCTAGAGCTCAAAATGACCGGTTGCGTCGTTACATTCTCTCCCACTTAAACATATGTTTGTCCTTGAACATGCTAAGAATTTCCCTGGAGTTACCCAAAATCACTAATTAACACCTTGTGCACCTACCTGTACTACCACAACCTAGTTGAGAAAATTAGCTCGAGAAAACCTGAAAATCCTCTCTTTTATCTAGTCATATAAGCCTTAAAACCAAATTCCAACATCTGAAATTCTCTACCAGGTCTGTTTCCAACATACGAACGCCGTACCCATCACTATACGATGTACCAATACATGATTGTATCCTCTGACCGAATTCACACCATGCACCGCATTACTCACATGACCATAATGACATCCCCTGACAATAATAGCCAAAATCCCACCAATCTGATTCCTACAACACACCTCATGAAGCAGATAAGTCCCGTTTCAGCTCTCACAATACTACCATGACAGAAGAGATGTGTAGAAACTCGTAACCACCTGCCGAATCGCAATTCATGGAGTCTCTTCTCCCGACAAGAACCATTACTTCATTCTGGATTGAATAACGATATTTACTCTTTAATGTGCCTCATATAAATTTGATCGTACTAATCCCAGGTCCAATAATCTCGTCTCACCCAATACAAGCTGCTTAGGCAATAAGCCAGCTCAGACACTGCCAAAAGTCTCATATATAATGACATAATGTGCCAACAAGCTACAATCTCGAATGCGATACACAAGGGAACGAACTCTGGAAAGAACTACTCAATCCACATAACTAATTTAAACAATTGAAAAGATATTATGATCCTTCCACAAAAAATGAGAAGAAAAACACATAATAATAGATATGGGAAAGTGTACTCAACATCACACTGTTGCGGCGTGCAACCCAATCCAACCATGATAACTGTGGCGGCATGCCACCCGATCCGCACATATAATCTATAAGAAAATACTTACCGAGAAAAATGCTCACAACTACGAAATACCCGAATATCAACCACAAGCACACGAAGTACATGATACAAATTCTGGGGAGACGGATAGCGCCATACGCTACGAAACTCAAACACAACTACGGTGAAATTAATGGCCTGTATTTAGAGAGTCATCCTGCTCTCATAACACCACAAATTATGCGGGATCTCAATACGAGTGCGAATAATGAAACCACCTCACAACCGACATGGCATAATATAGATTACATGGAATAGTTGACGACATAAATAACATCCAGTGCCCGAAGATTCCTCCATAAACAATGCTAAGCTGAAATGAACACATTCGTACTGATATATAGAGAACACATTCACATTTAGATCCACCCACGGACTTCAACCTGATTCTAACCATACCATACTAGGATAATAACGTTTCAAGGATCCACACTAACCCTTTTTCCCATGACACCCAAGAACAACCGTCAATACGTATCAAACATCCACAGTTCGCAACCAAATGAATAGAGCGCCTTCAAGGCCCAAACTCTCACATTAATGATAGTACTATACTCTCCATACTTGTTTCAAATCTTCTATCAATCAAGTGACTATAGGTCACACTTATACCATCTTCCCGTGGGATGCGCTCTCACGACTTTCCGCACCAGGTAACAAGTCTGCACATCCATACCACCGGTCATACTAATGATGTAAAGAAAATTGAAAATTCAGAATTCGAAACACAAAGACCCTTACACAGGACACCAATCACAGGTGACGCCAAAGACAATACCAGCTTACTCCAACCACCTGAATCCATTCTTGCTCACCCAAGCTCGTAACATTCTTGTCTACAACGAACCGAAACCTTGATCCTCAACATCTAATTCCCATGTCGCTCACCGCACCTAACATGCCAATACACGAGAATACCAAAATTCCATCATAACTCCTGAACCACTTTTATAGTAAACTCTCTAGCATATACAAACCCTTCACTTAACTCGCTTTAGGAGAGCCATTGCAACACGTGATTGAATTCCCATAAATTTTGAAAATAAAAACCTCGAGTAGTGGTCTAAACCACCATAATTCTTCCGATATCCTTCTACACATAATAGGCCAATATACTCGAATGCCTCCATATAAAATTATTCACGGCGACCATCAAGCCTCGTTTGTACCGCCACAAATCACATGTATAACTTAACACACTGAAAGAACTGATCGTTGCCATTATCATGCCAATTCACCCACTACTAATCGATTCGACTTCTTCTAATTTACTCCGAACTTGCCTTAGGAGTAATAATAGCTCCATTTAGAACATAACGACCCCAAATATGCACTAATCCCGAGTGACCTTATTTCACGAGACCATGCTTTCTCTAAACCCATGAACTAACTCCTACCCTCATTATGTGCACATTCATATCTTCAACTGGTACACCCATTCTAATAATTCCTCTACAAATCCGAAGTTATTTTTCTCCCATTCTTCCAATGCTACATGATGAATGGCGATTTTACCATTTATTTCAGTCTCTTTTTTTTTTAGATTTTGCGTCCTTTAATTATCTTATGAGGTTGTTTATGGTGTGTATTGCTAGATTTTCAGGTAAATGATTCCATGAAGATAGTTGAATTCAATTGAAGTGGAATTGAGCAAAAAGAGTAAAAAAGTGCAAAATCCTTCAGTGATTCCGCATCTGCGGAACACTGTCCGCATATGCGACCTCGCATCTGCGAGTTGGAAGGATGCATCTGCAGAGATGAGATACAATGCACTAGGACCCCATATGTGGTAAGAATCCGCGCATGTGGAGTCTCTTGTGCGACTATTTGGTCCGCATCTGTGGAGAAGGGAATTCCACACAAGCATCGCATCTGCGATGGATAACCCACATCTGCGGAGATGCATTTGCTTCAACATGTCTGCATCTTCAGAGTAGGAAATCTCCTGAGTTTACACATCTGCGAAAGAAATTCCATTTTTGCGGAGCTGCACCTGTGATGATTTTTCCGCATGTGCGGTCAACGAGCTTCAAACATGAACAAAATTGACAATTCACATTTTCTCAAGTTCAAACCCACAAATACACGACCTAGCTTATTGGAAACAGATCTTTGTATTATTTTCAATCCTTAGACTAAAGAAGACAAGTTTTTGAATTTAGGGTTCTTGCACACACACTTGGGTCTTGAAGATTTGAACCTTTTTGTTGAGAATTTCTTACTCATTTATGCTAATTTCTTCATTTCCTTGAGTTGTATTGAATATTTAAGTGTCTAGTATTTTTTTCAACACTTGAATCTTGTTTATGGGAATATTCATATTTAAACTGTGGATTAAATATCTTGTTGTGCTTATGTATTGAACAATTTTTAGTTATATTGAAGTGAGTTATTGTTTCTTTAATTATTCTTGTTCTTTAATGTTTCCAAAGGGATTAACTAACCCTAGGTCTCACCCATTAACTTCGAATGACAATTTGGGGTTGGGAAATATTAGTTAACAAGAACTTGAGGCTTTAAGCCTCATTTTATAGATTCTACCTAGGGATAGGATTAAACTATGTGTGGCATATTCAGGTGTGCTCAATCTCTTAATTGTTTTAGGGATAATTGTAACAACCCGGCCGGTCTTCCCGTAGAAATTTCATTATTATTGTTGTATTGCTTTGTCATAGGTTGGTTATACTGTTATCGATGTGTTAGAGTTGGTAGGCTTGAAATCGAAATGGTTGTAGTGAGGGTGTAGTCGCTTAGTCTTTAAAAATAGCCTTGAAGTTGGAAAAGTCAACTAAGAGTTGACTTATTGGGAAACAACCTCGGAATACGGATTTTATTACTGGGATAGCTTCGTTAGGTGATTTGGGACTTAGGAGTGTGTTCGGAATATTTTTGTGATGTCCGGTGTAGAACTAGGCTTGAATTGACGAAAGTTAGTTTTTGGCGATTTCCGGTCGGCTGTGGAAAATAGGCTATCAGGGTCGGAATGGAATTCCGGAAGTTGGAACAGGTTTGTAATGTCATTTTGGATATGTCTGCAAAATTTCAGATCAATCAGAGTTGTTTTGGATAATTTCGACATCATTGGAGGATTTTGGAAATTTCAAAGTTCTTAGGCTTGAATTTGATGTGATTTTGGTGTTTTGATGTTATTTTTAGTGTTTTTGGAGTGCAACTAAGTTTGAATAATCATATATGAGGTGTTGGTATGTTTGGTTGGGGTCCCGAGATGGTTTTGAGTGGTTAACGGGGAGTTTGGAGTGCTTGTGTTGCTACTGAAGTTGTTGGTGCTGGTGTAACCGCACCTGCGGATGGGTCATCGCAGGTGCGGGACCGCAGGAGTGGAAGAAGGCTCCGGAGGTGCGAGATTTGGCCAGCAAGGGAAGAGGTCGCAGATGCGGATAGTGGGCCGCACCTGTGAAGTCGCAGGTGCGGAATGTGAGTCGTAGGTGCTGAGTTAGGCCATTTAATTAAAAGTCGCAGATGCGGTTGTTTTGACTGCATATGCGGTCCCGCAGGTGTGAGACATTGGCCGCAAGTGCAGAACCCCTGGGCAGAAAATATAAATTAAAACCCTCCGCGACCATTAGACCTTTTAACACCATCTTTGAACGGGAAGAAGCTCTTGAGGCGATTTTTGAAGAGGGAAATCAGTGTTCTTCATAGAGGTAAGTGTTTTGATCATTAAAACTCATTTATGGGTGATTATAGAACACAATCTCAGCAATTAATTCATGAAAATCAGTAGAAAGAGGAGGTTTAGGGCTTGAGATTATGAGACCTTTAGGAGTCGATTCGAGGGGTCAAACGAACTCCGATTTTAGTGTTGTTTATGTGTACGGACTCGTGAGATGATGAAGAACATTTTGGTATAAAATTTGTCGGGTTATAAGATACGGGCCCGGGGGTAAGGTTTTGAGCTAAATTTGGTACTTTTCAATTGGAATTCATTCCTTAAGCATAATTGATGATAAAAAAATCTGAACTTGGTAGATTTGGAGCACTCAGAGGCAAGATTTAGAGGCAAAGGCACTGCGGAATAGTATTTTAGCCGGTATTGAGGTAAGTAACATTTCCAAACTTGGTTATGAGGGTTCGAAACCCCAAGCTAAATGATTTATGACTATTGTTGAGGTGAAGCACATGCCAAGTGACGGGCGTGCGGGCGTGCACCGAGTATTTGTGTCCTGGCTTATCCCATGTCACCGCTTAGTGATTATTCCCTGATGATATCTGTACTTCTGTTAATGCGGTAATTGTGAACCTATTAGAAATCATGTTAAGTATAAATGCTAGGCTTCACGCCGAAAATGCTGAGACCCGAGTGGTCGTATATTACTGTCTCATTTTGTGATTAATTGATTTAATATACTCAGTCCATTTATAGCATATCACTTCATATCTCAATATTGCTAATTATATGCCTACTTATCATTTTTTCGGACTGATGGATGCATCTGTGATCCATGTGAGTGAGATTGAAGAGTAATGATTGAGTAAGGCAGAGAGCCTATTATTGAGACAGTTATGAGATTGGACTGCACACCGCAGCGATATTAAATCATGCCTTCATTGGGTTGATATGGCGCTTGGGCCACTAGGGCCCATCCGGAGTCTTTACACCCCCAGTGAGCGCATTGATGTGAGGGATGGATCTTCCATTGACATGGATCTTTTCCGAAGTGGATGTTATGTGAGGGATGGATTGTCCCTAGGCATGGATCTTGTCCGAGTGTTGTAATCTGGAGATGGACTTTCTCCGTAGGGCTGGATTGGCCTTTTTCCTCAGTATAGAGTGACTACGATCACCGGTGTTTATGCATATTCCGGGATGGAACTTCCCTGGGCCTGAGAGACATATATAGTACTGAGTGGACTTCTGTGGGAGAGTTGTGAGCACTATGTGCATATCCACACTGGTTTAATACATATATTTTTATGATGGCATGTAGAGTATACTAGCATACTTGGCATATTTACTCATTCTGATAAACTATTAGCATGTCTATTTTTTGTATATTGTTTATTGTAATTTCTGAGGTTTTGTCCGTCACTAACTCTCAGCCCATAGTTTGGGTTTGTTACTTATGAGTTGGTGTACTCACGTTACCCCCTGCACCTTGTGTGCAGATCCAGGTACACCGGGACCCGGTAGTGGATATTGAGCAACTGTCAGAGTTTTCATTGGAGTTGTCGAGGTAGAAGCTGGCGATCGCGACCTCGTCTTCTCTTCCTTATTCCACCTGTTGCACTTATTTTGAGACTATGTTGTCTATTTCTTCATTCTTTATTTTTATATATATAGCAGCTCATGACTAAGTGACACCGGATCCGTGGTTGGAGGTTTAAATTTAGTTTTTCAAATATTATTTTTAAAACTTCAGATTCTTAGTATTATCGATAAATTCGTTTAAAATTTGTATTCTTACTAGAAATGGAATTTAGCTTAGTTAAAAAGGGCGGCTTGCCTGGTTCCACGACAAGCGCCATCACGACTCCGGAATTGGGTTGTGACAATAATTCAATTACAAAGTTTTGTTAGTCTTCGGAAGAAGCTAATATAGAATTATTACCCGAGGCTAATTAACATAAACTCTCTTATTTTTGTAAAATCGTGAAATACATTTGATCGTTACTTGAGTGTAAATCCCCATGCATCCATGTTGTAGCCATTGATCATTTTATTTTCTTTCTAGGTTAGTTTTTATTATCTCAATTAGATATAAATATTTTCTCAAAATGTCTAAGTGTTTGGTTTAGCATAATAAGTGATAATTCTCTTACACGCCTAATCGCCTACATATTGTCCTTTGTGAGATTCGACCCCAACTCATAGTTGGGTAAATTATATTTCATGCGAACATGTCCATTTACTTTTAGTAATGGATTTGGACGTCATCACTACACCACATACCGATGATAACATAGAACACTCCAAGCCCCTTTATAATCGACTACAAAAGCTCGATACTTAACTATACCACGGACCCGAAATCCTTAGGCACCGCAGTTTAATTTTGAACCTACGAGGACCATTGTTGAGAGTCACCCATGCTGACTTGTTCCCGAATAATTATACCCCAAGGCCCAACTAGCACATGAACACCCTCTCCAAGAAGGAACCAACTGAATTCCTTTCCATATACATCACATCCGCACGAAGCATAGACTCTGAGTCTTCCCAAAACCTGAACATGAACCGATAAGGACCAAAGATAGCACACACTCCTCAAATCCTTTACTCATATTACCACTGATGTTTTCTTTCCTTAGTCGTAATAACCCACCAATGCACCGATAAACAGAAGCCGCACAAGTAGACAACCATGCAATCCAATCATAGACGGTGGGGCTCTCCCACTTAGCTTGAAGCTACAATTACATAATCCTGGGACCACCGAGGTTCCTTCTTCCCCATTGACATCAGCTAAAAGTCCAACAATGAATTCCAACTCGAAGTCATGTTGCATCCAAATATAAATTCGTGGACCTAGTCACTGTCCAACATGAATTTCCCAAATGGCTCCAGACTTTCCTCAAAGCGTGTGGCCATGCTTCCACAAAACCCTTATGTTATTCTTCCACTCAACCTCTTTGGTTCAACCCTTTCCTTTAAGCAACTCCTCGACTTCTACTTTTCACACTTGACCTTATAGTAATTCAACCATTGAAAAACACCTCCCACATGTCCTTCCTCGTCCTTTGCTGCGCGATCGTTGCCCAAAATCCGAATCCATCTCCATAACACCCGAACAAATGAGTCGCTACCAACTCTAAACCTCTTAAAAGATCATCTTTCTCAAGCCATCAATACTAGAAGTACCAAATTCGATTCCGAAATCGCTATACTCTATTATCTTTGACAATCGCATTTCAGGCACCATTTCCCAGTAGCCTACCCCGAAGGAAATTGAAAAAAACCATAACACCGGCGAACTTAGCATATTCACCAAGGACAATGGCACCACATCACATATGAAAATTCCACCATGCTCAAAAATACCAAGTCTCGTTACTCCTTCAACCAAAATATTAACATTCCTAGTCCGATTGCCTTTTCTCCGCTGAAAGTAAAATACTGAATCTCTAAATCATGAACTGAGTAATACCTCCTTTTAGGTCATTCACTGCCTCAATGCCTAGAAACGCATACTATCATTCCACAAACACTGTGTGATAGCAGCGCACGAATCGTCATAACAATCAACGCCAAATCTCAAAACCTTAGGTAACACTGATGCTCAGCTGAACGACAGGACAACCTTCCGCAAGGCGACAGTAATAGCCTAATCAAGTACGTAGGTAGAAACATCCCGCACCACATCTGTAGTGCCATGACAATTCCTGGATTCCCCATCTATAACAAGTGCTACACGTAACATAATATTGAATATGAAAGAAATAAAGGTACAAGCCTTAAAGAATCAATTCGCACAATGAAGAATCAAGAAGGGAAACATGTAGCTTCTCGAAGATAAGAACAGACCTCTCCATACCGATCTGCAAGACTCTACTAGACTCGCTCATGACTGATGAGACCAAATTAAACCTAGCGCTCTGATACCATGTTGTCACGACCCAAAAATTTATTAAAGGTCGTGATGGCACCGGACACCACTGTCAGGAAAGCCAAAAATAAATATTTAATTTGGTTCTTTTTTGAAATCATATTTCCTTCAATGAATAGCAAAAGATGGAATATATAGAGTAAATAATGATATTTTTAACAATTTCAATACAAAACAACCCATAACCATCCCAAAACCCGGTGTCACAAGTGCATGAGCATTATCTAGAAATATAAAATTAAATATAGCATCTGTCCGGAATACAAACTGGACAGGAAGAACATAAATACTTTGAATGAGAGCCTGCTGGCTGCGGGTCGTAATAAGGAATGCACCTCACCTCAGTCCCTGTATGCATACACGCCCCTACTCTCATAAGGCCCATATTCATATACGTACCTACACAAAAAATGTGCAGCAAGTGTAGTATAAGTACGTAAATCAACGTGTACCCAGTAAGTATCTAGTCTAACCCCAGAGGAGTAGTGACGAGGGGTCGACATCGACACCCACTAGTGGTCCAATAACATTAGGTCCAATAAAGAGGTAAGTAAGTATGAGACATAGTAAATAAATGAAATAAACCAGTATAAATTTTACATCTCGCGTTTTCGTACATTAAAGTTTTATCTTCAGTTAATTAACGTAGACTCGGGGATGATATTTTCTTCAGATCATTAGCATTTATGCTATTTTGTAACAATAAATAAGTAAGTGTCGTGAAAGATAAATGGAAACGAATCGAAGAAAAAGAGTTTCATTGAAGGTTGTTGATTTGGGTTAAAATACGGTCCGAGCGATAATACCCGGTATTTATGGACTAGTGCCATACAAGGTACTACATGACCATGATAGTATGATGAATTATGTATATTAAAATTGAGTAGTATTTTAAGTAATTTGAGATAATCCTTAATTACGTGGGTAATTGGTTAATTATTGGTTTAATGGGAGATTAACCCTGTAATTAAGGATTTGTGGATAATTGTAGGTGGGGATAAAGCTCCCCCCCCCACGTGGCAGCAAGTAGAGGAGGATTGGATAATGACTTGACCTTGGACAATCAATTAAGATGACACATAGAAAGAGAAGTCATAATACTTATCCGTACACTTATCTTGAATGAATACCAAAATCCATTTCGTAAGTGGATTATACAAAATGCAAAGCCAAGAACTCTTATCTTGAATGAATACAAAATCCCATTTCATAAGTAGCTTATAAAAAATGAAAAGCCAACTATCTTATCTTGCATGAATACCAAAATCCATTTCGTAAGTGGGTTATACAGATTGCAAAGCCAAGAAATTTTATCTTGAATTAATACCAAAAATTCATTTGGTAAGTGAGTTATACAGAATGCAAAGCCAAGGACGATAGTCACTCGATATTATAATAGCAACAAGATTTTTTGATTGTAAAGGAGTACGATGTAATCCTTCTCAATAATATCACAGAGATTTTTCCCTATTCCAGGTATGTTAAGGCTACGACCTTCCTTCATTTTGGCATGATCTCTTAATTACATGTGTTTGATAACGAGACATAAGGATAAATTCATATTCCAAAATTTATGTACATTTTCCTAGTCTCATAAGTTACAACATTCTTCCTTATCGAGACTTCATATTCAGTTTAGTATTGTCTTCTTCCAGTTAAGAGAGCATAGAGCCTATATATACAATATTACCGTATTTTCACCACCATCGAGCTATAATCGGTGGGCAAGCCCCTATTGGGCAACCTCCGATCAGATGGTAAGTTATATACCGAGCGTACTGTGGCCGAGCGCCTACGAGCGAGCCCAGCATGGCCTAGATACAAAGCATAATATGGCCGAGTCTATGAGCGAGCCTACTATGGTAGAGCAGTTATATATACCGAGCCTTATAAGACCGGACAACTATTTTACTTACTATATTGAGAGACTTGATTCAGTATCAACAGGTAAGCATATCTTCAGATTATCTTTGGCTCCCAGTTACTTTTAGATATTATATTACCAGTTCAATTTCAACTTTCAGTTATTTTATTGCCATGCATACTAGGTATATTATTTCGTACTGACGTCCCTTTTTCTAGGGACGCTACGTTTCGTGCGTGCAGGTTCACACAGACAGGGGGGTAGACCTCCTCAGTAGGTGTTTCCCGAGTTCAGCTTTATCGGTAAGCTCCACGTCCTTTAGACTTTCCAGGTCTAGAAGTTTTGTGTACATCTGGTGTATATATGTATATAGGTTATGGGTAGGTCGGAGCCCAGTTCCGATAACTGTACATCCTTCAGTAGAGGCTTGTAGACATATCCTAGCAGTTAGTGCGATATGTTAGGCTTGTACGCCTTGTATGTATATTTTCTTGGTTTGTCAGTTGTAGTAGTTATGACGACCTTGCCGGCCCAACTTTATATTGATGTTTAGTCAGCGTTAGTTTCCATTTAGTTTTATATTTTGCTTCACAAATTATCTTGCAATGTGGCCCATGGACAAAGTATGACATTATATGTTCAGAGTCCCTTAGTCGCAAGTTGTATGCAAGGATAGGCGAGGCACCGGATGCCGGTCTCGCCCCCCAGATTCGAGGCGTGACAAAAGTGGTATCAAAGGCACCAGGCGCCGGTCTCAACCCCAGGTTCGGGGCATGACAAAAGTGGTATCAGAGCAGTTCTATCCTGGGGAATCTATAAGCCGTGTCTAGTAGGGTCTTGTTTATAGATGTGTGGTGCACCACATTATATAAGCAGGGGACTACATGGAATTTAGGAGTTTCTTACCCTTCTTTCAAATCTAAATCGTGTTGTAGAACTGAGTTATAGGAAATTTGAGTTGAACTTATGTGGTTGCGTTTTCATGCATAGATGACGGTGACTAGAAAGACTACTGCTACATAGAGGAGAGATACAGCAGTAGGTGAGGGGACTAGAAGGGTATCCTCAGTAGATGAGGCCCAATCTGAGGCCCATGGAGAGACCCCTACCCAGCCATTACCGGCTCCTCCACCACCTGAGGAATTCCTAGGGAGACCGCATATCCAGTTCCCCCTCCACTTCTATCAGACCAGGACTTGAGGAGTGCGGTGCATTTGTTGAAACAGTTGGTATCTACCCCGCAACATGATAGGGAATCCGCTAGTGCACGATCTTCTGAGGGGTCTGGGAGTTCAAGGGTCCGAGAGTACATATCTTTAAGTCCTCTAGAGTTCACGGGGACAGATTAGAGGGAGGACCCGCAAGATTTCATAGATCATCTTCACATAATCTTTCGGGTTATGCATTCCACGGAGAAAGAGGCAGTTGAGCTAGCAACTTTTCTACTCCGAGATATAGCCATCCTTTGCTACGAGGGATGGGAAAGGTTCAGGGGACGTGATGCACCTCCAGATATTTGGGAGAATTGTTTGGATGCTTCCTTGACCAGTACTTACCGCTAGAGATCCGACAGGCTCGAGTCGATCAGTTTCTAGCCCTCAAGCAGGGCAATATGAGTGTTTGAGTGTATAGTCTCCATTTTGATTCATTGGCCAGATATGCACCATCCATAGTTGCTACTATGCGGGACAAGATTCACAAGTTTATAGTAGGATTGGCCCCAGAGTTGAACGAGGCATGTGCCACCGTGGCATTGCAGGATAGTATGGATATCTCCCGGATTCAGGCATTCGCCCAAAATATAGAAAGGGGTAGGAGTCGGCAGCAAGGTACAGAGAGGACTGAGTCAGGAAAATGTAAGAGGATTAGATTTTCCAGGTCTTAGGAGCATTCTATAAGAGTAAACATTTGAGGGCGAATGTTTCTAAAGGGAAAGGATGTTACATCTCGTGTTTTCGTACGTTAAAGTTTCGTCTTCAGTTAATTGACGTAGACTAGGGAATGAGATTTTCTTGAGATCATAAGTATTTATGCTATTTATAACAAGAAATAAGTAAGTTCCATGAAAGATAAAGGGTTAACGAATAAAACAAAATGAGTTTCATTGAAGGATGTTGATTTGGGATAAAATATAGTCCGAGCGATAATACCCGGTATTTATGGACTAGTGCCATACAAGGTACTACATGACCATGATAGTATGATGTATAAGGTGTATTAAAAATCAGAAGTATTTTAAGTAATTTGAGATAATTCTTAATTACTAGGGTAATTGGTTAATTATTTGTTTAATGGGAGATTAACCATGTAATTAAGGATTTGTGGATAATTGTAGGTAGGGACAAAGCCCCCCTCCCCCCCCCCCACGTGGTAGCAAGTAGAGGAGGATTGGATAATGACTTGACTTTGGACAATCAATTAAGATGGCACATAGAAAAATAAGTCATAGTACTTATCCCTACACTTATCTTGAATGAATACCAAAATCCATTTTGTAAGTGGGTTATACAAAATGCAAATCCAAGAACTCTTATCTTGAATGAATAGCAAATTCCATTTCGTAAGTGGGTTATACAGAATGCAAAGCCAAGAACTCTTATCTTGTATTAATACCAAAAATTCATTTGGTAAGTGAGTTATATAGAATGCAAAGCCAAGAACTCTTATCTTGTATTAATACCAAAAATTCATTTGGTAAGTGAGTTATATAGAATGCAAAGCCAAGGACAATAGTCACTCCATATTATAATAGCAACGGGATTTTTCGATTCTAAAGGAGTACGGTGTAATACTTCTAAAAAATATCACACAAATTTTTCCTACTCCAAGTATGTTAAGGAAAAGCCCTTCCTTCATTTTGGCATGATCTCGTAGTTACATGTGTTTGATAACGAGACATAAAGAGAAATTCATATTCCGAACTTTATGTATATTTTCCTAGTCTCATAAGTTACATCATTCTTCCTTATCGAGACTTAATATTCAGTTTATTATTGTCTTCTTCTAGTTAAGAGAGCATAGAGACTATATACAGAGTATTACAGTATTTTCACCACCATCGAGCTATAATCGGTAGGCAGGCCCCAATTGGGAAACCCCTGATCAGATGGTAAGTTATATATCGAGCGTACTGTTGCCGAGGGCCTACGAGCGAGCCCAGCATGGCCGAGATACAGAGCATAATATGGCCGAACATCTATGAGCGAGCCTACTATGGCAGAGAAGTTATATATACCAACCCTAATAAGACCGGTCAACTATTTTACTTACTATATTGAGAGACTTGATTCAATATCAGCAGGTAAGCATATCTTCAGATTATCTTTGACTCCCAGTTACTTTTAGATATTATATTACCAGTTCAATTTCAACTTTCAGTTATTTTATTGCCATGCATACTCGGTACATTATTTCATACTGACGTCCCCTTTTCTGGGGACTCTACATTTCATGCGTGCACGTTCAGACAGATAGGCGGGTAGACCTCCTTAGTAGGTGTTGCCCGAGTTCATCTTTATCGGTAAGCTCCATGTCCTTCAGAGTTGCTAGGTTTAGAAGTTTTGTGTACATCTGGTGTATATATATATATATATATATATATATATAGGTTATGGGTAGGTCGGAGCCCTGTTCCGATCACGGTACATCCATCAGTAGAGTCTTGTAGACATATCCTGGTAGTTAGTGCAGTATGTTAGGCTTGTACGCCTTGTATGTATATTTTGTTGGTTTGTCAGCTGTAGTAGTTATGAAGGCCTTGCCGGACCAACTTTATATTGATGTTTAGTTAGCGTTAGTTTCCATTCAGTTTTATATTTTGCTTCGCAAATTGTCTTGCAATGTGGCCCATGGACAAAGTATGACATTATATGTTCAGGGTCCCTTAGTCGCAAGTTGGTACGCAAGGATAGGCGAGGCATCGGGTGCCGGTCTCGCCTCCAGGTTCAAGGCGTGATAAAAGTGGTATCAAAGGCACTGGGTGCCGGTCTCGCCCCCAGGTTCGGGGCATGGCAATAAATTACGTGGTACATATCCCCCTCTTTACAAGAAACTCAAGCTCTGAGATACACTGTCTTCTCGCCAAGTGTTACGCATTATTTCATGAGGGTATGATATAGGAAATGTCGAGGCGTATGGCCCGATCCAACATAATAATTTAACTGTGCAGTACTGAGGGTCGAACAACACGAACCGTTGATGCATCTATTAACTTGCCGAGGCGAACGGTCCGCTCCTATGATAGTGTGGTACATAAATCCTGTTGAAGTGAACGGCCCGATCCCATAAGAGCGAAATACATAATCCTGTCGAGGCAAACAACCCGATCCCATTAGAATAAGA
>MDKI01120656.1:0-17426 GCA_005239505.1 Nicotiana paniculata | reverse complement strand
TATAAAACTTGGCAAATGAATTTCGAGAAAGGATTTAAATACTATTTTGTGATTTTTAAAAGACCAATCTGTCATTTACTTGAGTATTTGTTTTCCTGACGTAGTCGGAGTGGACTGTTGATTGTGCATGACTGCATGTGACCGCTTTGCAATTTACATTCCGCGAGTGGAGTGTTATTTCCCCCACTCTCATGGGAGCGGGCCGTACGCCAGGGCAGATTGAAAGATGCACTTATGGTTCGGGCCGTTCGACCCTCGGCAGTGCATAGATATGATTATTTTATGGCAAAGGTGCACTTATTGTTCGAGTCGTTCGACCCTCGGCATTGCACGTACATGATTATTTTATGGCTCATGCCAGTTGTCCTTATCTCGTCTGCGCATGCTAAATTGTTAAATATTTTTCATGAATTTTGAAGTGACAAGATATTTGGGGGAAAATAAAGAAGTAATTGTTTATTTAATAAATTTGGGGGAAAATGAGGAAGTAGTAACCGTTTATTTATTTTCAGTATTTATTTGAATTACAGTTATCCATAATGCTTACTGTTTTATCATCCTCGTACGCCTATTACTGATACCATATTGTCCTAAATTAATTTGTTGGAACTTTGTGAGTGTCTAATTCGACCTCTCGTCACTACCTCTTTGAGGTTAGGCGGGCGACTTACTGAGTACACGTTGTTTTCGTACTCATGCTACATGTGTTGTGCATTTTTATTGCACAGGTACTTTCATAGCGACGTGGCTGGTTGGAGACTTAGGCGAGCTGCATCATCCGGAGGCGATCTGCAGCTGACAGAGTCTCCCTCATATTGTAATTATTTCTAATTTAAATTCCTTGTCCAATTTGTATTTCGGACAAACTTGTAGTATTTGTGAAATTCTTAGAATTTGCTAATGTACTTGTGACACCGGGTTATGGGATGTGTTGGGATATATTTTCTAAAATAGAACATTTAACCCATTGTATTTACTTAACGGTTTTTTATTTAGTTATTATGTAATAAAGTGAAAGGTAATGATTTTCATAAATGCTAAAACAGGAAAATTTAACTTAACTATTTAATGATTGGCTTGCCTGACGATGATGTCTGGCGCCATCACGACCTTATGGGTTTTGGGTCGTGACACAGAGCATTCCAAGGCAGATAAAAAAAGAACTATAAGGCGGCTCGCTGACTGTTTCTTCCTGAATGGGGAAATTTTGTACAAAAGGACCCCAGATTTGAACTTGTTGAGATACATAGATGCAACAGAAGCTGAGCGAATCATGAGTGAAGTGCGTTCAGGGGTATGCGGACCACACATGAATGGATATGTTTTGGCGAAGAAGATTCTTCGGGCAGGGTATTATTGGCTTACTATGGAGCGAGTTTGCTTCAGTTTTTCTCGCAAGTGTCACCAATGCCAGATTCATGGTGACCTGATTCACTCGCCACCTTCGGAGTTGCATCCCATGTCCTCTCCTTGGCCTTTTGTTGCTTGGGGAATGGATGTAATTGGGCCAATCGAGCCAAAGGCTTCAAATGGACATAGATTCATTTTGGTTGCAATTGATTACTTCACCAAATGGGTGGAGGCCGTCACTCCAAAGCAGTCACCAAGAAAGTGGTGGTAGACTTTGTTCATTCCAACATCATCTGTCGCATTGGCATCCCAAAGACCATTATCACTGACAATGCAGCCAATCTAAATAATTATTTGATGAAGGAGGTAGGCGAGCAATTTAAAATTATGCATCACTATTCTACCCCTTACCGGCCAAAAGCCAATGGAGCCGTTGAAGCGGCGAACAAGAACATCAAAAAGATTCTTAGGAAGATTATCCAAGGTTCCAGACAATGGCATGAAAAGTTTCCTTTTTCTCTTTTAGGATACCGCACAACTGCTCGCACATTTGTTGGTGAAACTCCTTATCTGTTGGTATATGGAACAAAAGCTGTAATACCGGCCGAATTCGAAATTCCCTCTCTTCGGATCATTGTGGAGTCGGAGATTGAATATACAGAATGGGTAAAGACCCGATTAGAACAACTAATGGTGATTGTTGAAAAACGGCTAGCAGCAGTGTGTTTTGGCCAGTTATACCAGCAAAGAACGACACACGCTTACAACAAGAAAGTGCGTCCAAGGCACTTCGAGGTAGGCCAACTCGTTCTGAAACGCATTCTTCCACACCAAGTAGAAGCTAAAGGAAAGTTCGACCCAAACTGTCAAGGACCCTACATCATCAAGAAAGTGTTACCAAAAGGGGCCTTGCACTTGGTAGATGAATAAGGACGGGTACCAGGCATGACTATTAACACATATGCAATCAAAAGATATTATGTCTGATATATACCCACTGTGGAACTTTCACGCATTGATTTTCTTAGATCGAGATGATGAAGTCTATCATTTGCTCGCTATTCCAAATAGGTGTCACCCTTTTTGTTAACCCTTTTGAGTCATATTTGTCTTATTTGTTTGTCACTTTCTTGTGCCAAAAAAAAAAGAAAAAAAAAGTCATACAACAAATCCTCTGAGTCATTGAGCTATGTCCGACCTGATTTCGAAAGGATACGTAGGCAGCCTTACCCTGGGTTCGGTCCTATCACAACAAAAAATTCATATTCCTAATACTCCAAAACTGGGGCAGAAGTTTATTTTATTTTACGGTTTTTTCCCCTGTAGAAACGGTTCTAAAAGTTGTAATTCAGTTCAAGGTTCTTTTTGCCTTCTCCCTGTTAATAACTTCTGATCAATCTTTGAGAATATTTGAAGTCCCCATGCCAGGGTCATTGGGCAACCTTCCGTATGTCGTATCTCAGTTAAAAAAAAAAAGAAGAAGAACAAATGAGAGAGTCTTATTGGTGAAAACCCAAATAGAAGAACAAATGAGAGAGTCTTATTGGTGAAACCCAAATAGGCACCATAAGGCGACGGTGAGTAGAGAAATGAGAGAGGTCAGTTAGAGAAAACTCGCAAAGGGCGCTATTAGCCGAATGAGGGTCTTCGATACCCCGGCATGAGCACAACCAAGACGGTTTCAAGATGAACATTTGCAACAGATTTCGAGAATTAGAAAACTCAGATGGATTAGGCGTCCAATCCAAAATGCATGTCATGATTCATTGAAGTCGACACATACTTCTAGATAAGTCTCCCTATTCCTTTCCCCCAAAGGGACACCTTTTGTTTAAGCACAGTTCTTTTTCACCTTCAATTATTCTTCTATTTTTACCCATAATTTTCTTTGAGTCCCTTTTGGTCTAATATTGTATCGAAAGAAAATCAAAGAAATGGCTGCAAAACTGGCTACAATTTCCCCGTAATATCGAGCACAATTTGGGGCATATATGGTATTGACGAAGGCACAAAATGATCTATGATCTCATTTGATAAGGCAAAAAAAAGTGTCTCAAAGAAACTAAAAAGGCTGCCTAAGCAAAACCTGCTTCATGAGAAAAGTTGATAAGCACTACAGACACAAACTAGTACTGGGTGCAAGACAATTGAGTTTGATTTTTAAGGGGAAAATTTCCTTGACTTAGGGACAAGGTTTAGCGGTACCATGGACATTCGAGTATGAAACAGTCAGGGGCAACGTCAGAAAACAAGATTTCCAGAATGTAATACAGAGTATCCGAGCACCTCGATACCACACTGATAGAATCGATTCATCAACATTGGAGTGGCCTTGAATTCAAACTACAACAGAGCATCAAGGCCACAAACCGACCACCTATTTGAAAACTCACAAATTTTTCTTTGCTTAAAGCAGAAACAAAGCTATACAGATGGTGATTCTCAAAGGACGGATGCCACCAAACCTAAGCTCCTTAAAATTTCCATTTTCTATTATTTTTAGCATGCGTCACTACTATTCACACCTCCCATTTACGTAGCTTAACTCAGGTAGAACCGTTTCGCCTAGGGGGATCCAACTCATAGTTTTGGGTAGAAGTACCCTTCGCTCATGATGTTTTACGTAACTTAACTTAGGTAGAATCGCTTCGTCTAAGGGGATCCAGCTCATAGTTCCGGGTATAATTACTCTTCACTCAGGTTATTTGTCATAGCTTAACATAGGTAGAACTTTTTGCCTAGGGGGATTCAACATTTTCTCAGTAATACAGGGTACCAACCCCTGGTTACATTTCTTTCCAGTAATACAGGGTACCAACCCCTGCTTACAACTTCTTTTCAGTAATACAGGGTACCAACCCCTGGTTACATTCATCTTTAGTAATACAGGGTACCAACCCCTGGTTACATTTTCTTCCAGTAATACAGGGTACCAACCCCTGGTTACATTCCTTCCTAGTGATACAGGGTGCCAACCCCTGGTTACTTTCCCTTTCAGTAATACATGGTACCAACCCCTGGTTACATTCCTTCCTAGTGATACAGGGTGCCAACCCTTGGTTACTTTCCCTTTCAGTAATACAGGGTGCCAACCCCTGGTTACATTCCTTCCTAGTGATACAGGGCGCCAACCCTTGGTTACCCATCTCAGTAATACAGGGTGCCGACCGCTGCTTACACTTCTTTCAGTAATACAGGGTACCAACCCCTAGTTACATTCCTTTCTGTAATACATGGTGCCAACCCCTAGTTACATTTCTTCCAGTAATACAGAGTATCAACCCCTGGTTACATTCCTTTCTAGTGATACAGGGTACCAACCCTTGGTTACATTTATTCCTAATGATACAGGGCGCCAACCTCTGGTCACATACCTCAGTAATACAGGGTTCCAACCCCTGGTTACAAGCCTTTTAGTAATACAGGGTACCAACCCCTGGTTACCTATCCTCTTGGTAATGTAGGGTACACAATCCCTCGTTACAAAATTTTATTTCTTTTAGCTAGTTTATACTACTCTTTCTGTCTGCCTTTCGATAAATTGGATAGTTTATAGATTTCTCTAATAAATCACAAAATTTTCCTAGTCCAAACTGGGGCAGAAAATTTTTGTTCGTTTTGTTCGTCTTTGATGGCTTTGCAGGCCCCGCCGCAGAGCACAGTTTGTGACGATCGAAGCTTTCAGTTTCAATTATCATCAGAAGGACGATCACATGATAGTTGGAGTTAGCTTTGACAATGTGTCAGCAACCCAACTTCTCAAGATTCATCTTCTCAAATTCTGATCCAGAAAGAAAGCAATCGAGATTGAGTCATAATCTTTTCTTCAAGGAGAATCAAGATCCAATCTAAGGTCAACACAAGCGAGCTAGTCAAGAATCAAGATTTGACTCCAGAAGACACATAAATAGGAAACTCTTAGCTTGCAACAATATGTAGTTCTCTTCTTCTTATGATTTAAGTAACAAGTAACAGTAACATCAACAACAACAGTCTTAACTCCAATGTTCGGTAGTCCCAGCTACCAAATTTTTCCAGAACTACAATGACCTGATTCCTCTAAACAAGGATATGTAGGCAACCTCGGAAGCAGGGTTTGGTCACCAAAATAAAAAAAATGCTTTCATTAGAGTCATATGTGAGCAAAATTAGTCATGACATTCACTTTCTTTGCACGAAAACTCTTCATGTTCTCGAGCAAAGAGGGGCAGCTGTAAATGCCTAATTTTGACTCATTCTTTTCTTCTTTTACATTTATTATGTGTGTATTGTAGGTTTTAATGTTTTATTATAGTATAATTAATAAGGGAATACAAGTGAGCTAAGTTGCATTTTAAATCGAAATGGGCCAAAATTTGGACCAAATCGGTGGCCCAATGGAACTGACTCGGTCCAGATAAGGCCAGCTAGGGAGGCAAGCCAAACAACGTAGTTTCGTGGTGAAACCACGTTGTTTCACTTAATAGCTGGGAGATCCAATTTCAAGCATTGATCACCCCTTGATCTAATGGTCCATATTTGATCTCTCAAGAGATATATAATCCCTTGAAAACCTGAAAATTGCCCCATTGTAGACCTAATATCAAAGCCTAACTCCTCTCCCTCTTCCCTCTTTCGCTTCTCTGTCTCTCCGTCGCCCCCCACGGTGGTTCCACCGGCCGGAATTCGCCCATCGACGGAGGACCACCTCCAATCAACCCCAAACTTTCAACCCCCCCTCAATCTCAACCTCCTCTTTTCGATTCCAACCTCCAAATCCTCTAAATCTTCACCAATTTCCGTAAATCTAAGCCTAACCGAAACCCTAGCCGCCGCTCATCACCCCAAACTCCAAAAATTTTACACCACCGGCCTCCTCCCATCCTCCTCTTCTCCATTCCAAGCCTCAAAACCTTTAAACCCCTCTAAAATCCGGCCAAAATCTAGCCGAATTTTGTCCAGTAGCCCCACTACCGTCTCACCACCACCAAGTGCCCGAGCCGCTGTTTGTTTTGCGTAGACACGACCTGGGAATGACCCTTTCTAGGCAACATGGTGTTGAAATCACTAGTAGGCCCCCCGAGTCAGTGGTCCTAACGTCTTCCACTTAGAAACGTTCGTTCAAAGGTCGCTCGTCATCATTTGTCACTGCTCACGTCGTCCCTGAGATTTATGGACAGTTTCACATGCCCTCAATTGGTATAAACCTTACTTCCTTTTTATCTTTTCTAATTTTTTCTTTGCGTTTTTGTAACTAGTATTAGTTTTAAGGTTTAATTTGGCATTCATGTTATTGTTATTTGTGTGCAATTGAGTTAGGTAGTATTGGTTTTCAATTACATGTTACTTTATAAATGTGAATATTTAGTTCTTCGACCTAGCCGATCGAGTATTTTGTTATTGTCTGTTAGTTCTATTTTTTTGGTTATTCGACCTAGCCGGTCGACTATTTTGTGCGAATTTGTAAAGTTTGAGCTTTCAGTTCTTCGACCTAGCTGTTCGAGTAGTTCGTTGTTGCTTGTTAGTTCTAATTTTTAGTTCTTCGACTTAGTCGGTCGAAAGTTAAGTCTTTATGTTAAGTTCATGAAAAAAAAAAGATTAATTGAATTTTTTATATAGTTAGTCGTATATTTAGTTGTTAATCATGATAGTTTAGCAATGTTCGTTTAATTTCTGTTTCGGGCATTAGCTTGTGAAATTCAGTGATTGTTCCATGTCAGTTTGCACAAATCGAATTCATCTTAATCTAATTTGTCTTAATACTTAGTTCAGTTACACTTTGAGTCTTGTTTCTACTTTTCTAATTCATAATTGGTTGAAGTTTGAATATATAAGCTGGATTTCAGTCATGTGTAGATAAAAGCTGAATACTTGAGTTTAAAGTACATAGTTGTTGGGTATGTTACTGTTTAAACATGTTGAAAACATAACTGCTCTGCTTTGTGTCAGAATTTGGTGAAAAGTGGACTGTTTTGGTACACAAAAAGTTAGTCCTAAAGGACTTATTTTTCCTACTTAAAGAGGTCATTTTTTCAGACTTAAACTTACACTCTAAGATATATTCTGAACATCTCTGCTCTATCAAAAAGAAGAACACAAGTTTGAAGAAAAATTTCTGCTTGAAGTTTCCTTTAACAAACTGAATTTGTGAGCTTTAGGAGTGAGTCTTAGAGTGCATAATTTTTCAGAAAAACAGTAGAGTCTTAGAGTTTGTTTCTGAATTTCTTCTCTTGAGAATCACTGTTTTTACTAAGATTTCTGGGCTGCTTTAACACTGCTGATTTCACTGATGATCCTATTGCTGCTTCTGCTGCTTCTGCTCGTTTTTATTGCTGTATTATTTTCTGCTCTTTAGGTAACCTTTAAACTTTGTGATGCAACTTTTATAGTGATTGATTGAAGATAAAGATCATTTCAGCTCTTCATACATGTTGATACGTTTCACTGCTCCATCTCGTTCTTTTAATCTCTCTTTCGTTATGTGTGAATGAAACAATGTTTGTATAAAGGTTGCCCGTGTGAACTAAATCAAAACAAAATGATGTTAGTTTGCAGTTTCATATGTACGTTTGGCTATAAGTTGTGGTGAAGTGAAATTAGTTTACTTTTATCTTTGTTAGAATTTGTATTGGAAGCAAGTTTTCGATATTGGAAATTTTGGATGAGTTTTCTGTTGAAGATACTTTCCTTCTCCAGAAATACATATATTTGTATATATAAAAGAGTTTAATTTTCTTTCACTTTGGTTCCATTTCCTTAATGAGTTCTCCCAAACCAAATCTGAAATTACATCGGTGAGCATATAATCTATTTTGCCCGAGTTCATCTATATCTTGGTTTTGTTATTGACATCAAAGTGTTAATTCTGTTAATATCTTCAATTAGCATATTAAGAAAGATGGTGATTTAAATCTCGAAACATAAGTGGTTTGAGTGAATATAGCTTTGAATGTTGTGATGGTACGAGTATTGGTTCCATACTCCAATTGCTGAGTAAAGAGTGATTTTTCATGGGTTAGATAAATAATGTGGGCCGTAGGTACTGTTGGATGTTTCAGCAGGCAAAAAGTTTGGGCCAAAAGCTTAATTCGTTAGGCCCAATGCCAACTAAGCTAGTTAGCCCATTTCTTTCTTCTCAGAAATAAATAAATAAATAGCTGGCTCATTTTCTAAGGTAGCCATAAGCAGGCCCAATTGACTTAAAAATCAATTTCTCCCAATAGATCCAATAAAATTGGATGCTTCTTTTAATAATAATTTCTTAAATACTTAAGCACTTGTAATTAATTTAAATGTTAGACAATTAGTAGGCGCGCTTTAACTCACGGAATCGCTTGCGTTGCGTGATGTTTAACATTCAATAAATTAATTCAATAATCTTATACCATACTCATTAGTTTCTAGTTATTTTTTTAATTTAGTTAATCCTTTGCTAAAATTACGGATTCTCTTGCGTAGCGCGATAGTTGACTTTTAAATTTTCAAGAGCTAATTTTCTCAAGTGTAATAACTTTTGAAAGTATTACAAATAATTGATTGTCATGATTTCGGATTCGCTTGCGAGGCACAATTATGACAAGTTAATTAATTTTGTTATTCGATCACGCATTCGCTTGCGTAGCGTGGTTATGACAACGTAATATTATCCAAATTATTTTGTTTAGTAATTCTAATAATGAAGAAGAGCGGATAGGTAAAACAAAAAAATCATATAAATCACAATTTGTCCATAATTAATTAAAGCCAAGTTTAAGTCAATAAAGCGACCGTGCTAGAACCACGGGACTCGGGGAATGTCTTATACCCTCTCCTCTGTCAACAAAATTCCTTACCCCAACTTTATTTTGGCGGACCAATAAAAAGAGAGTCAAATCTTCCTCTGATTAGGGATGTGAATAAAAGGTGACTTGAAACACCCATAATCAATTCCAAGTGGCGACTCTGAGCAATAAAATAATCCCTATTTCAAAATTATCACTTTAATTGGAAAAACTCTTTAACCCACGACAATCCATAACACATATCTTTTGGGGGTTAGGAAATAGGTGTGACAATATTATTTTTTCTTGGAATGATTGAAAATGACATATTACTAAAATGATATTACTGAATTTGACAAACGAGATCTTCCACTTAATAACTTTTGATTACGAGTGATTGATCCAGTATTATTAAATATTAAAGTTTTAAATTTGTTAGTGTCTGCAAACCTATTCTAAATTAGCACAAAAAAAGAAAGAGAAAATGATATCAAACCGTAAAAGTAGTTGATTACATGATTAATGATTTTTATTGTGATGTAGTGGTAAAACACATTGATTTATTAAACGCCGAATACCAAAATATTGCTAAATTTATTATTCCGAGTATATTTATGCAAAGATCATAATAAGAACATATTACTTCTTCAACTACAAATACTCGAATGCCCATATGTCAAATACACATTATTCACTATGTTTATACACCCTACCGGACGAACCGTAACATTATCATTTATATACCAAAAGAAGAAGAAGAAAACTGTATTGATCATTTTGTATGGTCTAATAACGATATAGTATCTGGAGCTCAGTGATCCGATCAATCTAGATTCGCATTTGCATAAGATCCATTTGAGAGAAAAGTATTCCCTATTAGAATTTTTCTATTTTGAGACCTCCGATCAAAGGTATAGAAGTCTCATCCATCCACTACATCTCCTCGTAGCCTATTACCAACAAAAATAATAATTATGTGTCAATCTCAAACGAGTTAAGAAATCCTCACAACTTTTATCTAAATTCGTGTTGCATAGGGTCTATTTAAACTTTTATCGAATTCGAAGCTTGATTAAAACTCAAGCTACTATTTACCATCATATAAGTGAAAACTATCAAATGATGCCGGAGTATTATTCTTGTAATGCTTTTAACACAACTTTCCGGATGAGATAAAGTTAATCAGACATATTCTTACTAGCACAAATTTTGCACATAAGATAGTTGATGTACACATTTGACGTTGCCTCCGTCTGAAAGCAACTTCATTTCTTCCACGTTTATTTGTATTTAGCAAATCCAAAATTTAAGTGATCAAGTGGGGGGGACCTGAGAATGAAGGCTTAAGTCATCGAAAGGGCAACTCGACCTAAGTAGAGCTTGCTTGTGTCAAAATTGAACCTCAACCTCACACGTCCTCCTTCATTTCTCATTTCCATCCAAATTGAAAAAAGCATTTAACTTTTTGAGTTGGTGTCAAAATGTCTTAAGAAAGCTAAAAATCATTGTTTGATAAGCGTGCGTAGTATGAGGTAGTTGGTCAGGTAACGCTGACCAAGCCAATGATACTTAGCTGGTCCTTTCGGATGATCGACCGCACTAGGACTAGACATGGCTCAGACTCCTAATGGAGGTAGCTGATCGATTTTCAATTGTAATTATGTGGCTAACGTAGAGAAGATGATTACGCTTCTCAACTATAGATTCCTAGGCTTACTAGCTCCTTGAAATTGTCCTAGAAGTCACGTACTGAAAATTTGTGAAAAGTTCGATCCAACTTAACTAATGACTAACATTTGACTAAGGATTTGTCTGATGAAAGCTAGAAGAGATCTTGCAACTGAAAGCAATATAAGGAAATAATAAAATGACAATCGGATGAAAATACAGGGCTAGCCACTAAACCATCATATCCTAATTTTGTCGACTAAGACTTATACATAGTAAATGAATTCACCTATTTTCGTTTCTGCAGCAAAACCTTGGTTTCCATGATTGTTACTCCAACTCTTTCCACCAGGCCAACCTCTTGGGAGCTTTAACTAAAAGAGTATTAATATCCTTAATCTCAACTTTATGCTGTATTTATGTAAAAAAATTGCTGATAAATGGAAATGAAGCCTCCAGTTTTATCTTCAAGGCCATTTCTTAGTTATCTTGTCTCCAGTGACAATTAATAAAAGCAGTGCCATCTTTCCAAGCATATCGCTGTTAATCTAATGTATTAGCAATGTGAAAATAAAACCGAAAAGTTGACATTTGTGGTAGCTCCCCATATAGCATTTAGTCATTGCTCCACATATCTCTGCTTTTAAAAACTGGATCCTCGTTTACAAGCACCAACCACACTGATAGCTACCTAAACAGTGGTAAGTAGCGTGTAATAACGATGCACACTCAAATAGGGGAGACAAACGAGTAACATAAGTATCTTTATCGAACTTCAGAATACAGAATCTTAAAGATTAAACAGCAGCACGGTGCACTAATCTCCCACTATATGCTGGGTCCAAAGAAGGCCCGAGCCTCATTGGGTCTATTGTCTCTAACTTCTTAAGAACTGTGATTAGACTTTCTTGTCCCTCTGTTTCCTTTGTAACTGCCTTGGCAGCTCTATACTCACTATATTCGTTTTATGTTGGTCGCACTGGTGAAATAAGCGATTGAGAGATCAAAACTGAGGTCACTGATGCCAAAATGTTGGTGCAACATTCAGCAGTTGCAGAAAGTTCTAGAGTCGAGGCAGCAGGTATATCAACAACCGTGTTCTTCAAGAATGCAAAAATCAAACTGTTGTTTTTCAGTGACAACTACAATCACCATCTATCTCCGCAAGAACATTCACCACCCTTAAAGTGATGGTAACGGATACGATCCCTAATGATGATCTCTCTTTGGTATAACTTCGAGATTAGTTTCATGAAAGAATGACAGTCCTCACAAGATCTTAGGTTTTTCACTACCCTAATGACAGCTCCTGGATTTGTTTTGATAAGTCCAAATGAGACTGCAAGTTTCTCACTGTGGTTTAGAAGCTGAGATGCTTTCTCGTCATCATCAATTTCAAGTAATACCTCTGAAACTTTGGGATCATAACCTTCCCTTCTAGCATTCTGCTCCATTTCCTCCAATTTTGCAAAAATATTTTCCGCTTCAACATGTCTGGAATCTCCAGCTGTAAATTCATGGACCAACCCATCAATCTCAATCCTACTAGAGCCTGGTGTCTTAACTAACCCTCTTTGATTCATCAACTCTCTCATCTTCGCCTTCTCCTTCCAATTCTGCGCGGCTGCATACACATTCCCCAGGAGTATGTAACTCCCACAATCATGAGAGTCCATTTTCAAAAGTTCAATGTCTTTCACTAATCGTTCGCTCCTTTCAACATCTCCATGAATTTTACAACCCCATAACAACGTTCTCCATAGCACGACATCTGGATCAATTGGCATCTTCCTGATAAACTGCTCGGCCTCTTCTAAATGGCCAGCACGCACAAATGTGTCCACTATGCATCCATAATGCTGAATTGTCGGTCTTAACTTATACTTCTTCATACTCCTTAAATGATACAATCCTTTACCAATCCAACCAGCATTCCTACAAGCTGATAAAACTGCAGTCATCGTTCTTTCATCCGGCTTCACATTAAAACTCTTCATCTGCTCAAAATGTTCCATGGCCTCTTCCGAAAGACCATGACTTGCAAGACCGGATACCATTGCTGTCCAAGCATAAACATCCTTATCCATTGTTTCATTAAATACTTCTTTAGCACTTTCTATACACCCACATTTTGCATACATGTCAATAAGTGCAGTACCAACATTAGCCTTTGTACTAAGATACCGTTCCTTAACAAAGTTATGAACTTTTTGCCCAATACTCAGTGCTCCAGTGTCAGCACAAGCTCTAAGTACTGAAACAAGAGTCGCTTCATTCGGGTCCACGCCATTATCCATCATTTGCTCAAACAACCCAATAGCTTCAATAGGTCGACCATTATCCACAAACCCATCAATCATCGAGGTCCAAGAAACTACGTCTCTGTCAGACATTTCATCAAACACTTTCAACGCAAGACCAGAATCAACACAGCCCGCATACATATGAATAAGTGCATTGTTCACATAACGATCCGACATTAAACCCGACTTTAAAATCAACCCATGAATCTGTTTCCCGAGCTGGGCATATCGCAACTTCGAACAGGCCTTAAGGACAAACGGGTAAGTGAACTTGTCGGGTCCAGGTACGACGGGTTCTTCACGGCAATGCATTGAAAGAAAAAGGCTAAGAGACCGACTCGGGTCAGGAGAGTCCGAGTAAGCACGAATCATGGTGTTGTAGTAGTATGAATTTGGGGTTTGGAGAGTGGTGAGAATGTGGCGGGCATAAGTGAGGTCACCTGTGGGTGAAAGAGCTGAGAAAGTGAAAAGCTTGCTGAGGTTTTGGGCATGGGTTTGGTTTTCGGGTCCCGACTTGAGTACCCGGGCATGGAGCTGCATGGCTTGACCCATTGTTGATATTTCCATGGCGAAAGCCATTCCGAAAGAGGAAGCGAAGGTGGAAGTAAAGATACGAACTCTTTATAATTTCGCTATCCTCGAGTCCTAAAGTGACCATAATACCCTATAATTTCATGATTTTTGAATTATTTCCAAAATTTGGATATAAAAAATTGAAATAATTAAAAAAAACACACACAAAAAAAAAACAAGGTGACAAAAGGCGTTAACTTATCTATTGTTATAAAACAATAATGAAAAAAAAGGAGTATTGCAGAAAAAAGTAGAGAGGGTGAATTTTTATTGATTTTGGATGAATTAAAATGGAATAGAACTTTTCTATTTATAAGGAAATAGTGACTTAGCTACCAAGTAACAAACCCTAAAATCTAAAATATAGACATTCACCTTAAATATAATTCCATTTATAACACTCCCCCTTGAATGTTTATTCAACAGATAATGTGCCTCGTTAAAACCTTAACTAAAACAAAACCCAGTGGGAAAAGAATTCTAGTGAATGAAAAACTTTTCGATATCACATTATCATGCGTCTAGTTATAGCAAGATACATATGTGCACAAATTGCACTTAGGATGTGGTACTTCAAGATCAAAAATTGTATATTCTTTAAGCGATTTAAATCAGTCAAGTCATATAAGCCATATAAATGGACTTTAGATGCATATGTAGTTTTCATGTCATGCAGACATATAAGATATATAAAATAACTCCACATATCATTGACTTTATACTTTCGAGTGATTGAATTACATGTCCAAACTACATGTCTTTATGAAACCAATTCTATTCGAATTTGTCTATAAGCTTTAAGCGTACCATAAACTTTGTCTTTCTAGGACTTATTCTAATAGAAGTATTTGCAATGAGAATATAATTACTTTCTTTGGGCCAGTAAATGCGTCTAGCATGCTTTGCAATATATTGCAGATGGATTATCTTTTTATGAACTTCAAGTTCATATTATCTTATTCGTGAATCTAGATGTACAAAGATAATTCATTCCACGTAATTTTTCCTCAATTGTTTATCATGTCTCCCCTCATGTTAGAAAAACTAACTTGGTTCCTTAACTTTGGAAATCCACCTTTGTGCGTTATAGTGTTAATCAAAATGTACACCGCACATCAATAATAATAGAAGAAATTAGTTGATTCGTTCCCCTGAACCACTCGTGAGGGGAGTTTCGTATGTAACATATATCAAATTGATATAGATAAATTTGCTCTCATAAGAAATAATTTAGATATTAAGTGGAGGCATTCAATAAATTATTTTGCTAAAATAACTGTGATTTAAACCAACTTATCAAGATGAACTGCCCTGAATAGAAAATCTGAAAATTATATTCTAAATTAAATTATGGAGCAAGTTACATCGCAAATATCAGATTGCGGGTTAATAATAATCGTATATGTAACCATCTCATAGATGCATCTTATGTGGTATACATGGCAGGTGATGAACCCATATTCACCTTTGATATTTCCAGCATTCATGAGATTCAATCCAAATTTTAGTCAGTCTATTAATTAATGAGAACAAGTAACATAAGAGAATTCGTAAAGAATTTTCTAGTTCTTTAATATTTACCACCATGTAAATTCTTTTATTTTTGCACAACATTGATAAGTGGGGATTTTGACTTGTGGGGATTTACCACCAAAAGTATTGAATTATGTTCCCGGAACTAATAAAATTGTGTAAATTACAGGAACAATGGAAGTTTGGCCTCCCATGATGAATCCGACCCAAAAAGTAGTGTTCCGAAGCACGAGTCAAGAAATGGCACATAAGCAAAGATGTGCGGTCCGCAGAAGAAATTGCGGACCGTAGAATTCCATCTGCGGCCACAAACCAAGCAGCAGAACCCAAGAGGATTTTCAGCAATGTGAGGACCGCACATGTCCCCACGATGTGGGATAATACTAGTATGTTGTTATTGTGCGGACCGCACATGAATTGTGTGATCGCTGGACCGGGCTTTCACTGATAAAGATTCAATGTTCAGAGAATATGCAAAAAAAGACCAAGTCCTAAAGCCTTTGTGACGTGCGCACAAGAATTGTGCAGCCGCAGAAGTTGCTTCGCAGTCGTAATACAAAAATGTGCGGCTGCAAAACTCACCTTCCTGCTAGCTGAAGAAATCTGCGGGCCGCACATGAAATTGTGCGGAGGCAGAACCTCCCGAGAGTCATTTTTTTCTGTGATTTTTGGCCCAGCGTAAATAGACGAGTTTCACAAATTTAGGTCAAGTTTGAACATTAAAGTTGATGTAGTCGTTTCTCTTTACTACTTTAGGAAGTTTGACATTATTTTAGTGTTTAAACATTAGATTTCATCATTTGTAATCTTTCATCATGAGTTAAGTGAGATTTTCTTATTTATTATCTTCAATTCCCATTATGAATAGCTAGATTCTTACTACGGCTGTAACCCAACCCTAGTATGTAAACCTTATGGGTATTCAATTTAATGCTTGTTTATGATTGGGTGTTGATTATTTAGCTTAGTTCATGCTTCAATTTTAGAATTAATGGTTGAAAATATTAATTCATGCCTATTTGACTTAGTCTTTACTTGAGAAAAATGGACCTAGTCTAGGATAACTTGGCTAACAAGGAATTGGGTTAATTGAGAGATTAATTAGCCTATTTAAAAGGTTCAAACTCGAGATAGTAAGAACTCGACTTGAGCTCATATCAACTATTTTTCTTGATATCCATTTGGACTTGAGAAATCCAAATTGCGCAAAATCACTCTTTGACTGAGGGTATTGAGTGGGTAACATAGAGTTGAGAGCTATAATATACCCCAATTAACAAAATAAGTGTTAGCGTCTTTATCCCATTAGGCAAATACCTGGGTTATGGTCACATCCCTAGGCTTTAAAACTATTGGGTAAAACATCAAAAACATCCATCTCTAGTCTATTTACCTTAACTTGCAATCATTAGAGCAATAGTAGAAGTAGAACTCAAAACTCTGTTGTGGAGGTGCAATTTTAGGTAGTCCATTCGCTTGCTCCAAATATATACTCCTGACCACCCTTATAAATCCCAGTGGATTCGATCCCGACTCATAGTTGGGTAATTATTATTGCATACGACCGTATCATATCTCTTATGGAGGTGTGTTGTGGACGTCATCAATTTTTGGCGCCGTTGCCAGGGAGTTAAAACGGTGTTAGCTATATATTTGGGTTTGTTTTTGGAATGTCTTCTTTTCCTTCCATGTTACTAACTTGTGTGAGAAATAATAGGTACAAACATGACGATCAATGAGCTTCAAAATTTTCCTTTAGGGATGTGGACGCCGAGGATAAATAAGTTTAGGAGGTTCCTCTTGAACCTCAAGCCAATAGAATAGGCCGAGTACCTCATGACAATGTCCCCGCTCCACTCCCACCTCTACCACGAGTGGCTCCACACCAGATATTACCCATTTAAGGATATGCAAGTGCAATAGACCCTCCCCGTATTAGGGCGGGCAACTTCCAAATCACCAATGTGATGCTCACTTTGCTTGAGCAATGATCACGCTCAACTATGTCTTGTAGAAGACTAAGCGGGCGTTGCAAATATAATCCTGGGGTATTATGCCCAGAGTCGATCCCACAGGGAATTGACGTATCAAGCACGCTGTTAAAATACTACTCAGCTGTCACCTGATGTTATTTAAATTACTAATACTAAAGATTAAAACTAAAGTTTAACTATGCTAAGGTATAAAGAATTGTAATAAAATCTAAGGTTATGGTTTCCCCCGCAGGTGAACTTACTTCTCGGATACTTCGTATAGCTTG